>JARKHS020033547.1:0-162500 GCA_030143305.2 Amblyomma americanum | reverse complement strand
GCATAAAAACTTCTCGAAAGCCATGTATTTTTTGCGCGATCATTGAAAACTTTTTGGCCCGCAGCGCCGATGGTAACCAGTTTTTGAAATAGGACTGTAGTCTACAGTGGGCTACATTCCTTTCAGTAATTAAATATCCTAACAGAGTAGTTATAAAGTTAACTATTCAATATTAGTTAACCATCCTGCTGGTTAGCACGTCTTAACTGTATTTTCATTTACTTCACCGCTGACAATGCAATGCCAAAAAAGTGTCCTTGCAACTGAAAAAGCCTATTTTTAAAATTTGTGTCAAGTACGTGAAACACCCTGGATATTGCGAGTGACGAAAGCCATTCGCTTGAGACACCTTTAACGGCGAGCTCCACATAGGGCAATTTTTAGTAGAAATAAATGCACGGGTGCTAGCAGTTCGGAGCCCTAGGGGCTGCCGAACCTCTATAGATGTTAATGCGCTATTTGAGCTTCGCGCCTATAGAGGCTGTTCAGAGACGTGAGCTTTGGCAGACTCGTGACGAGAGATAAGCGAAGTGTTACTAGCAGTGCAAAAAAATGCTAGCGCCGTTCTTCTCATGTCAGCTATCCGTCTGCGAGCTGTGCTCGGGCATCAGCTATTTCTTATGTATCGCAGCGACATTGTCTTTGTGATTAATGAACGTATGGTGCTTCGTATGTGTGTTGATTACTGTAATCATTTAATTGATTCCCGATAAACTGATGACCTGGCAGCACATTTAACTTCCCTTAACAACTTATTTTGCGCGAGATGCCAATGGTGGGTAGGGTGTGAAATAAACTCCGGAAACACATTGTTGCTTCACGTTATATACAAATTAAATCCAAAAGTTCTTTTCTTCTTCGGCCTCACCAAATCACCTAACTAAAGGCGTGCAACTACTCGCTGAACGAACACTTTACCGAAAAAAATCAGGATGGAACAATACGCAATTTTCAGACACCCGTTCTTCGGCCTTACGGAAAACTTCTTGCTACACCATAAAATAAAGGCTGCACCAGCAAGTGAAGCATTAACGTAAGAAATTCCTTAACGGCGACCTGCGAACACAGTTTTGTTGTCTCGGATCTGCACACGTTAGCACCATAACGCACCTAATAACATAAACAAAAAACTGAGTGCTTGGATTTTTCTGATTACAGTCAGCTTCCTTTAGTCTCAGCAGTAATGCTATCGAAATCAATCCCATCGCTAGAATTCACGACGAAACTTTCTGGAATAGAAACTTGTACGCATGGTATTCTAGAGCTCCAATGCAAACCGACATTTTACACACTGCTGGTAACGATTTTTAAAAGGCAATTGTAAACTATATGATCCACGCTGAGATTTTAAATTTGACTTGAATACACGTTAAGACCACCTCTACACACCTGTGGCACTATAATGGGACGATAAGCATCATTCAGCGGCGTTTTATTTAACAGCCGGGTACCAATTGGACACGCCTTTATCTCTATGGAGCAGCGGCAAAAATCTAGAACAAGCTCACAACCACTCACACCTGGTGCAACGAGTGGACAGCGCCTCACCCCCTTAGCCACTTGCTTACCCTGCTCTCCCGCAGTCCCTTTTCCTCACAACCTTTTGCTCCTTCACCTTGCTACACGCAATGTACGCGCTACAGCTCTACTAAGCGGTCTAAATAGTTTTGGCTGCAGTGGCTCAGTGGTCAGCACCCTCGGCTAGTAGGCCGGAGAAGCCGGATTTTATTCTGGCCGCGGTGGTCGTGTTTCGATGAAGGCGAAACGACAAAGGCGCCCACGGGCTCCGTCGTGTCAGGAGACAAAATTTAATAATGTGTACGAGCGATCTTTCAAAACCTTTGCTTCGTGGACTGCAATCTGTCGCGAATGGCCGAACATGAACAGGACATCAGTACTAAACGCCGCAACCAACCGTTAACTTCTACCATCTGGCAACGCCTGAAAGGCTGAACATTAAATAAAGTAATTCTTTATCTCCATCTCTTGTACAATAATTTCTTATACAGTAACAGCGTTTAGTGTATCAGTTACCGAGATCTAGGTCTTGTAGGCTCCACTGTGGCCCGCACAGGTAAGGAAAAGAGGGCGTGGAGTCAGGCCGGAAAACCGCTTAATTTCGGCTAACTTGAAACGTCTCTCGACGTATGTGTCCAGGAAAGCGTGTGGCACTATGGCGCATGCGTCACAAGCGTTCGGACGTTAGAAACTTTCTTGAATAGGAATTTGCCCTCATAGCATTCTAGCTATGACGCCTGCATCACACGCGTTCGGATGTGCTCGGAAGTGCCGGCGTACTGCGACAATTGCTTTGAAGGTGAGAAACGATCCGCTGATTTCATGCCCTTTCCAGCAGGCAAAATGGCTGCCGCACAGGGGCAATAAAACGACTACTTTGTTTTCTCTAGATATCTGCATGTATGCAGACACGTGTAGGGGTCCGGAAAGGCAGCGATTAAATAACAACGCAAAACTATATGCAGAAGCACCAATACTTTCTAATACCATTGCACTATCAACACACACTGGAATTCAAAATCCCTGATAATATTTTTCTCCTGCTCATTCGACCCGGTTACGTACAAGAGTAAACGTTTTCATTAAAATCTCTATTCCGCATTTTTAGAGGACAACTGATTCAGCTGCTTCATAATTCGACGAGCTGAAACGAGTCGCATGTACTCAACTGGCAGGTGACGCATGCGAAGTATTTTCAGGCTAGCATTTGACATGGCAATTAAACGGCGATTAAAACTCGCAGTCGGTTCTGGCTTCTCCTAAAAGCACAGCCTCGATTTTATTCTGTCATCTCCAGTGCTGTTACATTTGGACGCAGGAACACGTGCTTCAAAAGAATGAATGCAAGAACGCCTGCTTAAAAAGAAGAAAACCAATACCGGCATAGGTTTGGCGTCATTTGATGGCGCACGTCATTATGTGGGCGAAGGCAGCGGAAAGTATAACTCTTATTCGCTATTTTTCACGCACTCGACAGTGCGGCGGGATGAAGTCTCAGGTTTATTCGTCAAATTAAATCTGCATTTTCAATCCTATATAGCGCAAAAAAAATGGTACACTTTACTTACAGGCTATATAGACTTTTGAATACCGTTGAATTCTAGAAACGTAGTTCAGCTGCCCTCTAATATACTGTCAGGTGCAAGCGCAATCCACATCATTCGAACCTTCTTTGATACGACCGCAGCGGTGGCCAAGTGGTTGAGCATCCGCCTCGTATGCGGGAGGTGCGGGGTTCGATCCCCAGTGCCGCCGGGTACCCACCGGTGATACAATGGGTACAATTTTTCCCCTGGTCTGGTGCTCGGCTTATTTAGGGTGAAATGCTTGGGAAATGGGTCTCTGACCCCACCTTGAGAAAAAGAAGAAATACCTTGTGACATGGCGCTCTTTGGCCATAGCTGCCCTTGCGCCATAAAAATCCATAATCATCATCATCATCTTCTTTGATACTGCATGACCGCGCAGCTTAACGCACCACTCGCTGCGAACTCAGGCAATTGTGTGGCTGTTTTGAAGACGAATATCATTTTACTGCATTCTATATGTGACGGTAAAGCACTGAAAACTACCGAGAATCATTTGCAAAGCCAGCAAGCCAAGAACAGTCCATGTGATACTGCGGCTTTTCTTGACAACAGTATACTGGGCGCGTTGCGTGCTGTGGATCGAATTCAATAATTCTTGGCCGTTTTTAGGACACGAAATCTGTTTAGGTGAATTTCTGGCTAGTGTACCAGCGATAGATGTATTTCTTATTTATGTAATGGACGTTTAGAACTTATCAAAGATTTGTCATCTTTCTGCAAAACTGTGACAAAAATGATGTGAAGGGACCACTCTCAAGCCAGACAGCGAATATAAAAATCATTAAACTCTTGCTTCTCTGAAAACGTTATCTAAGTTCTACAGCCACCTTCCTAGGCACAGAACGTCCACAAAATTTCATAGGTTTCGATACTTGAGAGTACCTGTAGCAAAGCCAACTTCGGCACGCTGCTGCAGTGGTTATATACATATAGGCGCTATCAAATGGACAATCTTCAAAAGCATGCACTCAGTCCACCAGTATTCCGAAATTTGCAACCAGTTATTTGCAACTTTTTTTAGAGAACGTTTTTCCTCAAACGGAAACATTCAGTGCTGCCATAGGTCTTCAATGTTTTGAAGTACTACGGTGTTGCGTATGAATCGGTTGATTCCACTAGCCGAGCTCTTAACGCTTCACAACAAACAGAGCATCAATATCTTCGTGAGCTTTATGTAACTTGTCAACTAATTAAACTTTAAAGTTTCTTTCGGTTTATCAGCAGGCCACTAACTACCTTTTTTTTGCAAAAAACGTTTGCAAAAAATTTTCGACTTCTCATTTATCCAGTTAAGAGCTTGCGATCAAGTTCCTAAGTATATCAAGCTGGAAGAAATACTTCATATACAAGCACAGGCAAATAGATGTTATAAAGATGCAATATAGCCCAGAGCTTTGCCCAAATCGCCAGTGTGTTGCAAACTCTGCAAGGCTAGTTGGCTGGCTATCCAGGACAATATAAAAATAAATCACGTCGAGCTCACGCTTCGCACATGTAAAAATGAGCGGGCTGTCAAACAAATAAGAACGGTACTTTGTGCTTTGAGTGGCGTTCAAGGTGGCACTCAGCGCCAGGGTCATGCTCGGCCTCAGTCTGTTCTAGATGCATGTGCTTTTTGAGCATGCCTGTGTGTGCGCTCTTTTTGTCATTTTTATAGTTCTGAGAACTTAGCAGCAGGGAGGCAATTATTGAGAATAGCGCCTATGAGATATCAATTAGCGCATAACAAGAAGATTCCTTAACGGATAGTTTAATAAGAACTCGAATATGCGCGATTTTCTGGCCCTGAAGATCAGGCGCAGAGTCTCAACTTTCTCAATCACTGTGAGCGCTTGAGTATATCAAATTATAAACAAGACGTCTTATACTTTTTGTCTCTTTATATAAAACTTTAAAAAGTTCAAAATTAAGGAAAGTCAAATATAAAATTCCAAGGACAAGAGCGCATGGTTATACATGTACTTATTTTTATTTTCTGTATGGAAGCAATTCTTTATTTTCTTTGGTTGATCTGCAACCTCAACAAGATAGTTCGTAAATTATTCTCTCAGGCTAAGGCCGGAAAAGCTTGAGCTTAATCGGTGGTAATTCCCGAATGAGTATGTGTTTTGGACATTACGTTTTCAATGCATTGCCGTCGAACAATCATTTCACGATATAAAATCACTACTCTAGTGGCGCTCATGAACGCCTACTTCCAGTAGCGCAAGTCATTCGCGAAAAGGACATTTGAAGAGGACGTCCACATAATGCAAAATTCTGGCAGTTCTCAACTGTAATGCATAGCAAACATCAAAACGCCCAAGTGGCTCAACCTGAGCTTAGTTCACGGAAAGGTTTCTTGCTCCGTGGCTTAGGTCGAATACGGCCGCTGCCTCCTTGTCCTAGATGCTGCTGATTATTGCAAAACGGCATTCGTGCCATGAACTATCTTCTAGTGCCAACCATTCTATTCCTTTTACACATCTTCTTAGCCTGCATGCTCCTGCAGGGATAACTATAAATATTGATGCTCCGGCCACACAGTTCACTCCGTAAAGACGGTGTTCGCTAGTAACCGAAGAGTTTATTTTCTGTTATCGGCGCGTTTAGCACTATCTGGCCGCCTTCTATCATATATCGTTTACTGTTATCCGGATTGGTTCGTAAAGTGTGGTGTTTCAAAAAAAATCAACGTCATTTTTCTTCTTCACCCTACTATTCTTTTTGGAAAGAAGATAAATGGATTTCTTCGCAAATACGTCGGAGTGTCCAATCATTGTATACCACAAAAAAAGCGGAAACGATCCTATATTGCTTTCATGATTAACAAGTGAGCATCATAACTCGAATGCAGTTGTGCGAAAGTTAGTTTTGCAGTGCCGCGCGTAGAACTGCTCAATTAGTCTTAAGGTTTTGTTTTGTCCTTGTTTCCAGAGCGTACCTGATTGTTTTCTGGTAACTAAAGGAGGCAAAATGCCTGCCCACGACTTGTGGAAAATGCATCTACTTCCTCTACTGAAGAGAAAGCTAATTTCATACAAATAAGAGTGACGCCTCATACAGCGATACATTCGACACCTCCAAACACTTACGGTGCTTGCAACTCATATTTTCCTCAATGTTAAATATTCTGTGTTCCTTGACCCGGTAACACTTCCCACATTTCGCTTTTCTTCTTCTCCTTACTGCTGTGAGTAAATATTTCACGCTGCTAGGCACCTAACAACATACTTAACAAAAACAAGTAGCGTGCAGCGTTTCGTGATGACGACATAATCACGATTTGCGACGACAATGTGTCCTGATATTGCTTCGGCATTGCAACTGACCATATAAGTTTCATCTTTCCGGGAAAAGACACGACGGAAAAGCACGGAATTATTTTGGCAGTTGTGTAGGAGGGAGAGGCGAAAGAAATCAAATCTTTATCTGTTCTTTCCGAGCCACCAGGAATAACAGGAGTGAAACGGTTAGCAGGTAGCGCAATTTTCGGAGAGGTTTAGCAAGTTGGTTCATATGGCAGGCTGCTTCAGACGCATAAGTGCGGTCACGGATGTCACCTTAGGAAACCGAGCACATAGGCGGCTGTAAATGCGCTCCGGATTACTCGTAAGTGGAATTTTTCTAGGCAACAATATGCTCGCAGCTGCTTCATGAATTCATATGAAGAGAGTAATCGAGTGCTGTTCTTTTCCGCCGAGGAAAACACCAACAAGCTGTTGT
The DNA here is from genome assembly GCA_030143305.2 of Amblyomma americanum. Lineage (NCBI taxonomy): Eukaryota > Metazoa > Arthropoda > Arachnida > Ixodida > Ixodidae > Amblyomma > Amblyomma americanum. The sequence goes on along the minus strand of JARKHS020033547.1, from coordinate 155,688 downwards.
TGTTTTCTATCAAATGTGGCTCAGTGACCTTTCACAACTGCGTAACGGAAGTTGAGCTGCCTGATGAGCGTTCTGAGGGGCGAATTATCTCGATACCAGAACCGCATGCTCTCCGTAATCGCAACCTCAATTTGAAGGATGTCATTTTAGAGAATAAAGCTTGACTTAAAACCTTTCTTAGGGGCGAAGCGCATCTAAAGCTCTGCTATACTGAGCAAGATTTAGATGTTTGGCTGCTTTTTATACTTTCCGTGTCGCACTGAAAAGAAAAACGTGACTTGCGCCCTTTCAATGCGATACCATTGCAGTTGTCCTGACCGAAAAATTTATCCAATGTTCAAGACGAAATTCTCCGATTCACCAAGAAAGACCACGTGATATTTCAATGTAGTCACAAGCTGCTCACCGTGGCAGGTGGCAATCTAGCTGGCCACTGGATTGTCCAACATGGCTGTGGGCAAATAAATTTATGATTGGATATAGCTGAAACAAGCCCGAAGGTAACATGGGGACAAAGAAATAATACCCGAGAACAGACGCTAATTCGCAGCCAAAGTTTGTACCATAAAAGTAAGCGTATTAATAGGAACACTCAGCTATGCATTTCAACAAAGTTGTCCAAATTTATTGTCTTCTAACGATTGGACGTGAAAGGCCACCTGTTCTTGTGGCGACATCAGCACGACCAGCCCGACTAGTTGTCAGTAGCCTAACTGGCTCCTAGCAGCCTAAAAAAAGAATATAAATAAAATTTCTGCGTGTAATTACGATACCCGCTAATGCGAAATTTCATCGCAGCTGTGTGTGTATCAAAGGTTCTGTAGGCTCATTTGCTTGGCTTAGTCATCGGCATGTGTGACGACGATATCAGTTTCATTAGTAGTATTATTTGGTTAGGACGACGATGCACAATGCACAGGGCACGAGAATGTGTATATTAGTTCGATAGCAGTATTAGTAGAAGTCGACGATATGCAATGCACAGCGCGAGAGTGTGCTGTAATTTAACACGTGGCATGACCAGCCGTGGCGATAGCCTAGTGTTCTCGTGCAGTGGCAGCAAAGCTGCCCTGTTCGCACCGCCGCAGGTTCCAATCCCAGTCCCGGCGATATTTAATTATTTTATGTATTTGTGTTTAGGCACGCTTACAGCATTCCCGTCGACGCGGCATAATTCCCGAAATGATCCCAAGAGCGGCGCTCTAATATCAGGAAAGAACAGATATATGCAAATGCCTGCACTGTCAAAGCATAGCGGATGCCTCCTACAGCCGCCAGCAGTCCGAATGCGGTAGCTGATGGCGAAATAATTGCAAATAAATTGACGCAAAGAAACAGACAAGATTCAACACAAGCAGAGACAAATGTGAAATCTTTTGTACTACGGAGGTAACTTAAGCGGCCCCGATAGATTCCCATAAGTTTCTCTTGTTGTTCTTGCACAACACCTGTTTCTCACATATGCAACGAAGAAATGCACGTTTAGCTTTTGTTTTTGTACTAATTAATTGACCCGTCACCTGTCATCAAACTTATTTAAAATCTCCAAGTTAGTTACCCATGTAGACATAATTTGCAATGGCGGCTGTACTGAAAGAACCGGGGACACACAGAGCCAAAAATCCTGGGGGGCGTTCTTCACCCCATTCTTAAAGAAGGAAATGCAAAATTATTTAGGCTTCCTGCTATGCTGTCAGCAAAAAATGTCTGATGCTCTTTCTTATTGAAATCGGTGCCATTTCTTATGCATGATATGGATCAGTCATCACCTTTCACAACGTTAACGTGTCTTTCTTTCAATTATCATACAGAATCATACTAATCAGACCCGCTAATCGCCAGTACTCCACCAGAATTTTCCGGGACGAGAATTCTAGGAAAAACGCTTATCGCAGCTCCACCTCGCTACCCATTCGTCTGATATTGTATGAAGGCATTAAAAGCCAAATTTCTCTTTACTCTGTTTACAATATCAAGCGACTGGGTAACGAGGTGGAGCTGCAATAAAAGTTTTTTTTCTAGCACTCGCGTCCAGGAATGGTTTGTTTCCGGTAGTACCTATTGTGATGTGTTGGTAGCATTGTGTGGCGTGTCTATCCGGCTGGTTTATGTCCCCAGTAGCACATAAGCAACAGGAACAGATGGGCGAGTCGATTAAACATCGTATTTTGCTGAACAGCGCAACGGCACACGAAAAGCCGCGCTGTGTTGAGTCCTTTGTTGGTTTCTTTCTCTGTGTGCTTTGTACTGCTTCACCATCATACCTACACATGTTAACATTGTCATAAGCAGCCGCCGCACTTATCTACGGCAAGGAAGTTCTTAAATAAAAGGGCACATCGTATGGTGCGAAACAACTACGAAAGTTCGACTTCTCATACTACTGCAAACCTTCGTAACGTTTATGTTCAAAGCCGCTCAGGCAGACTCGTCGCTCGGTGCGGCCTCTGGCTTGAATCCGCTAGCCTACAACTGAACTCCTAGCCACCTATTAAATGTTTTTTTTTCTGATGCTGGACGCACCTAACTGTTGGAATAGTATGAGGCTTATTGACGTGAACACACGCAGTTTTCCGCTTACGGGTCATTTTTGTAAGCGGTAGCATTTCTTTTCTCCTAGGTGCCGTCATTTTGCTCAATAATTGTGGGCGTAATTTTTCGTAATGTGTATGTTACAAATGTGGGTTTAAAACAAGCGTCGCTGACTAATAATAACGAGCCTGCAATTCTATGGAAATAAAGTTCGCGTTTTCATGTTATCATCTTTGAAGCCCTTTGAGCGAAAAATGTGGAAAGTGGCATTTTTCGCTTCTCGGGGTGAAAAGCTAAGCAGGTGCTACATATAGTTTATACCTACTGCGTCCCCCAAAAAACGTTTTTGTGCCAAAATGAAACTGATAGCGAAGAAGGGTAAGTTTCGTGCGAAAATGAAGGATTTCCGACAACGGTTTTGGTTAGCCCGCTTTGTACGGCTGCTATCGACAGAACGCAGTTCACGCAGCTCTTTTTCGATTGCAGCGTCGCGAAAGGTCACAACGAAATAGAAAAACAACAGCGGGGGGGGGGGGGGGTGATTCTTTTACAGAAAACAACTCATTCATCCACTACTTCCTCTATAATCTTCTTACTGCAGTTTTGAGCACTTACTTAAAATACAAAGAAAAGTGGCCGTGTGTGGGTTCCGGAACGGTTTTTAGGCTTGCAATTCGTTTTTATTTTTTTTCAAATATGGCATTTGTGATTTCTTGTATCTGCTACAAGTAACGGCCATTCACGACGCATCCGTGCTGGGCACGTGCCGGTGAGTGCAAACGCGTTTCGCATCGGCTCTGTACAAACGCGGCCATTTCGTCCGAACTTCGGCCCACGCAGTGCCCATGTCTTCACTGCACCGTTCCTAAAGGTGAGCGCTACCAACTGCGAAAATTTGGTGGCCGTCGGTCCCCCCTAAGTGGGCCCACGGGCCGAAAACCGACCCTTGGCCGATCAGCTGCCGCACTAGGCCATGTGCCACCCTGCGCTAAGCCTAAGCTGCTTCGACCTCCCCTACATCGACAGTATGGAGGTCCACGTGATCGGAGAGATCATCACCCCAAATGACTATTATCCCAGGGACTGGAACCATATACTGAGCTTACCCGCGCTTCAGCAAGGAGCACCGAAAATCCAGGACCAGGCGAACGCCACCACCAGCTCACGACCTGCAGATTCCGTACACCAAGCGTCCCAGCGCTGCGGGCGACGCGTCTCGCGGCGCAAAGGCCGCAACGCCAACCGCGGTTGCCTGAGGTTACCTACAAGATAGTGTTACGTTCAAGCAGGGGACATACCTTAAACAACCTTCAACCGCGCAAGCTTCGCCTGGCCCTGATAACTGCATCCAATGACCTCCAAGCCCCAGACGCCACCAACCTGCGTATCCACCCCCTAAACAGCTGCGCGATGACTACCTCGCTTCAAGCCGACCAGCTACGCCTGGTAGCCATCAAACAAACCCAAGACTACGCCGTCGCCGCCTACATCGCCCCGCCCCCTCCGGATGGTTCAGTAAGAGGGGTAATCACTAACGCCTACTGGGAAGAAACCACGTCGAAGATTTGGAAGACCTCATCACGGGCAACCGTGGCGTCCCCATCACTAATGCACGCCGCATGGGACTGACCCGTTCGATCCTCATCACCTTCCGGGCGGGTCCGGTGCCCCGAACCATCTCCTACGGAGGCGGACTCCACAGCTGTACTTTATATAGAGGACACCTGGATGCTTGCACAAACTGTAGAAAACCAGGGCATCGCGCGGATGTGTGTACCCTTCAGCGCACGCACAACTGCTAAGAGGCGGTATCCCGCACCCCCTAGAGGACACCCCGACATGCACCCCAGCCTGCATGCTGGTTGGAGGCGCCCACATTACGGGTACTAAAGGTTTCAAAGCGAAGGGACGCCTCTCACCCCCCGCTTCACCGCAACAGCACATCTCTCGCACACCGGAGCGAGACGCGGACCGCGCCAGCGTGCATCGCTCCAGCAAGTCTCGCTCATCGTCTCGTCGCCGCCAGGACCAACAGCCTCCACAACATTCCTGAGCGGACAGAGTAGCAGGCAACAGAATCAAAATTGCCAGCAACCTCTCAACCACTCCCCCCCGCCCACACAGGTGGACCCCCTTAAGCGCGAGCTCCAGGCCCTGCGAGAGGAGGTGAGTCGTCTTACCTCTCTCATCAAGACCCCCACCTCCACTCCTCGGCCGCTACCGCCAATAGTCCCTCCCACGCAACCTATGCTGCTACCTCAAACACCCACTGAAAACATAGAACAATCGGACTCCCAAACCCCCACCCCACCCCCACCCAAGAAAAACCGCACAACAGAGCAACAACCTGTCACCCAGACCGACCTTCAATCCCTAGAGGCCCGCGTGGACGCTAAACTCGCCGAAATGAACGCGCGTTTAGAGGCAAAATTCAATTACCTCAGCGACCGCCTGTCCCAACGCTTCGAGCAACAAATTGAAGCGGCATTTACGCGCATGGTGCACACCCTTGAGATGAGCCTTACACGGTACGACACCCGCCTCCAAACAATAGAGCAAGCCTTTCCCTCGTTGCACCTACCCAATCCCCCCATAAATCCCGCCCACCTACCCCACAGAACCCCTTACCCCACCCACCTACCCTCCCCCCGCCCAAGCTACAGTATAGAGGGGCGACCACCTATTTCCTTATCAATTCTGCAATGGAACTACCGCCGCTTCCGGGGCAAGCGCGCAACCCTCCAACTCCTCCTCCCCGCAATTCCTGCGCCCCACATCCTCCTCCTTCAGGAAACACGTGCCCCTGCCACACTTCATGGCTACACATCCGTTCACTCGGACGCAACGAATACACCCAGGGCTTCCACACATACATCGCTCCATTGCGCACCAAACACATTAGATCATCGCCGAGATGCCCTGAGTGATCACAGAAATCATACCAGATGCACACTCCACATCATCTATTTATATTGCAAATATATACCATCCACTGTCTCTTCCGATGGCTTCATTGGAAACGCTACTGCGCGATCTCCATCGTATTGCTGGCAAGCATCCATTGATTATCGGAGGGGACTTCAACAGTCAGCATACTGACTGGGGCTACCGCACCCCCACGGGACGAGGAAGGCGACTCTTGTCCTTGGTACGAGAGCTCCGCCTCACAATACACAAAAACTTTACCACTCTCACGAGAATCGGCAACAGTGTCAGCGCGGACACCAGCCCGGGCTTGATACTGAGCCGCAACCTTGTGGGTATTACGTGGAACACATCACACATTAGAGAGCGATCAGTACATCCTCTCCGTTACAGTACCGCACAAACAAAGAACGACCCGTCACCTAACACACAAACTCACATACTGGGATACGGTCCGCGCCGCACGGGCGGCCCTTCCTGACGCTCCCATTACAGACATCGACAAGTGTGTGGCATCACTCATGAACGATGTCTCCGCACACACTCGAACCTTGACGACACACCAGATACGCCCACCTCGACACTCGCCTGGCCCACCAATGGGAGGATTACCATAGCATCCTAGAGCGCTGGAAAGGGCAAAAGCTCAATCGGACCCTTAAAAAGCGCCTAGCCGCACTGGACACACAAATTGCTGAGCACTCTGAGGATAAAACTGGGGACAGATTTGCGATAGTATGGGCGGCAGTCTGTCCTCCAAACGCGGTTGCCAACTCCTCTGTCACTTAATTGACCCCACGCAATCCAAAACAGCCACACAACACCACGTCACACTTCTTATATACAGGACCGACCTCACTCCCGACGCACTCAACGACATACTTAGGAACATACATACAACTCCCGGTACCTCAAGCCCCCTGCCCCCATATGCCAGCACCCGGAATGCCAATCTCGACGCGGAGATTACGTAAACAGAAGTCAGAGCGGCCCTCCCGAATCTCCTCTCTAACTCCACTCCATGAGTTGACCGTATCTCCAATAGCATGCTCCGCAATTTGGACGATCAGTCGATTGCCCAGCTCATGGGGTACTTCAACACATGCTGGCAGGAGGGCACCCTTCCGCAATCATGCCGTCACGCCAAAATCTTATTCATACCCAAGCCCCACAAACCCATTACACCTGCAAATCTTCGTCCCATCTCGCTAACCTCATGCCTGGGCAAGCTTTGGAGCATGTCGCACTCGCCCGACTCACCCAACACATGACGGAGCAAGACCTCTCCCCGCACAGCATGGTGGGTTTTCGTCCCCACCTGTCTGCACAGGACGCCATGCTCCAGCTCACACAGGATATTTTTGACCCCCTCATACCGGGCCACACAAAAGCTGTCCTCGCCTTGGATCTCACCAAGGCCTTTGATCACCTAGACCATCAAGGGACCATGGCGGCGCTCTCCCCCTTGAACATAGGTTAAAATATGTACACCTGTATTCAAGCATTCCTTACTAAGCGCACGGTCAAAATCCACTTCTGTCCCCACAAATCTCGCCCATACACCCTTACTCGGGTTGGCAGGCACCCCCAGGGATCTGTCCTCTCCCATTTCCTCTTCAGTGTCACACTCAACCCCATTGCCCGCAAACTACAGACCATTCCTCACCTTCGGCATACACTCTATGCTGATGATATCACTCTATGGAGCACCCATGGCAGCGATAGAGACATAGAGACTACTCTGCAGTCGGCAGCTACCCTCACCCAAACACATGCGCGGAGTATCGGACTCTCATGCTCTCCGGAGAAGTCGGAGCTCCTCATACTCCGTCCCACAGCCCGCATAACCGTAACTCTGGAAAAGCGGTACATCACGGAGGTACACACTCTCTGGGTACTGGGCCTCCACATCCAGAAAAACGGGGAAAACACTCTCACGATCCAGAAACTCAAGCAGACGGCGGCCTTCATATCCCACATAATCCGCCGAGTTTCTGGACACCACCGGGGCATGAAGGAGCATGACCTATGTCGTCTCATTCATGCCTTCGTCCTGAGCCGCTTTCTATTCACGCTCCCCTACCTGAAACTCCAGGGCACAAAAATCTCCACCCTGGATGTCATGATCCGAACAGCATTTAAGACAGCACTGCACCTACCCCTAAATACCTGTACCGAAAACTCCTCCAGCTAGGCCTACACAACACGATAGGTTAGTTTATCGTGGCCCACCGACAGACAATACATACGTCTCGCGAAAACCACCACCTGCAGACACATCATACACACCCTCGGTATCAGGATACCAGCCACGGATCTCACACAGCTCCAGGTCCCCCACCACATACAACGCGAACTACTTATTAAAGCACTCCCCAAAATCATGCACCCCACCTAACACGAACCCCGCCTCAGAGCTAGCGCATTAGCGCTCCACAAACACTATGGCATGGAACCGGATGCCGTGCGGGTGGATACCGCACGCACAGACGAGGACGCGGTTTTAGCCATCACGAACCCCTCCCTACAACCGATTGCCACTCTTCACATATTCCCCATTGCCACTTCGGAGGAGACTGAAGAGGCCGCTATTGCCCTAGCGATCACGCACACTGAGGCCCGGTATATACTATCGGACTCAAAAACTGCCATACTAAATTTCGCCCGCGGGAGGGTTTAAGTCCCTGCATTTCGCATACTGAATTCCCTCGCCGCACACCCGCCCCGCCACTTGGAGCTTATATGGGTGCCTGCCTACTCCGGGAATCCCGGAAACGAAGCTGCCAAGCCAGAGGTTCTCTCAACCGGGCACCGATGGCCTCCGATCTGTGGTTCTCACGGGAGCGCATGCATTAATGCAGTGAACTGACGCAGGTCTGCAAAGCCGAGCGTCGGCTGTATCCCCCACCCCATCCTTCCCTCGACAATTATCTCCAGACACTTTGGAGGCGGCTCCAAACACGAATCTAACCCTCCCCTCATATACGCTCGCGCTATCACCAAGTCCACACAAACACCTCCTGTACCCTCTGACACCACCTCAAAGCCACTCTCGATCATATCCTTTTCCTCGGCCGAGTGGATCCTCCCCCGCACGCCTGGAGCACTTTACCACTTGGGAGGCTTGGGAGACCCTACTGCGCTCCGAGGACCCGGCAAAGCAAGCCATCGCCACAGGCCGGGCTGCCAGCGTCATGAGCATCCGGGACATGAACGTTTGAGTGCAGTGGCGCCGTGCGGGTGCCGAAGGACCTGCGTGTCCTAAACTCCCCTTTGTCTAATAAAGTTTCCACCACCATCTTGCGCTGCCTCACCCTCATACCTACACATGCTAACACTGCTATACGCAGCCGCCCCACTAAGCTACGGGGGAGAACTTTGTTGAGCGTCCAATGTCTCCCCTTCGTTGCCCTTTGTATTAGTTTTATCGCGCTGATTTCTTTACATAATGCACCACCAACTAGCCCAACAGCACTCCCTTATGAACTTTGTACCTCGATGGATTCACAATATAGCGCGATGCCCCCACAAAAACCTGTCCGGCTTGTCATGTTCTATATGTAGGAACATGAAGGCTTGGTTTCTTTGGCAACCATTTATCCCGTCGAAACTATCTTTAAATATCGGAGGTAGGACATGCCACGGCTTCTGTATGATTTAGATTCATGACTTTAAAGATTTTTAATGTTCTCCCGGCGGATACTGTATTCAGGGACCAGAAAACTCTGTTAGCTCCGACCTCTCCTGTGGCCGCAATGACAGACAGCATGGAGGAATAGACACCAGCCAAAACTTTTTGTGGGGAACACCACAAAGCATTGGTCTCTCTCGGTTACGCAGGCAAAACAAAGCCAGGCAGGCGCATGAGGCCAGCCGAAACTTGCTAAGGTGCTCTCCGTTGTAGCCAACACAGTGCTGTGCGCGTGTGTATTAATTCCTCTAAAATGAACTAATCACGCGCACAACCTGGGCACATTTTTTATTGTGTAAATAGTTTGTACATATTACTTCTCGCCCTATTCTCTCTTCTTGTCCCCTCACCTCTTTCATTTAATTTCTCCATTCTGCCTGCTATTCTTTATTTCCGCTGCCCCAGCTCAGGTGCTTCAGTATCGATGGCAGATGCTGGGGCTAGAAAAAATGTTTTCCTTCCTTTTTTGCTATTATTTTAATAAAACAAATACTACCACCACCTCTCCGTTGCTTCTGGAGTGTCTGCTTGCCTCAGTACACCTTCATGGCGTCTCTCTAAAATCACCGAGTGTCTTGGAACACACTGCAGCAGAAGGAGGGCTGCCTACTGCCATACTGTTGATCGCTTCCTTTTATTATGCTCATACTTAGGCATTGTAAGGTGCAGCCTTTGGAGCAGCATTTTCCCTATTCTTCTAGCGGACAGATTATTAGAAACGTCACATATCATTTTCAGGACTTTATCGTACTTGTAACATAAAAAAGAATTTCGTGGCCCAAAAGTAGTTCACTCCGCTGGTAATATTGTATAATTTTATTCTTTTGGTTATGTAACATTGTAAATTCATTCCTGCTTTGGAAAAGCAGGGCACTGCAGTATTATGAAATAAATAATAATAATAATAAATAAATAAGTTATTTTCCAGCTGGTACTCAGCGTTTGCCACCGACAGAACTGATTCGAAGTATTTGCAGGCGGCGTTTCAACCTCTCTTTATATTCCATTCATTGTCTAAGGATAGTGCAGAAAATCTCTGAAACCAACGCAGAACGCGCACGGAGAAAGCTGTTTCCAGTGTTAAACTATTGAAATTCAGCTGTCCAAGAAATCACTCCGGCATCGTCGGCAAAAGAAAAAAAGCTTCTGTGTAAAAGAAAACAATTTCATTTTCTTGGGCTTAGCTGCATACATAGCGAGAGCATGAAGCCATTTGTCCGTTCTCTTTTTCAGACTTAAGTTCTTAGGATATGACATCGTTTAGGGGGCGGGTTCACCGCAGAGGTGTCCCTTATGTCTGTGACTCAGAGCATTTTAGAAAAAGGTGAAAATTATGTGTTAATTGTGCTTCACGATACTGAGAAGCAGCACAGAACATCAAAGTAAAAGCGGCTTGTTTCGTCGAAGATTACTTAGTGCACAAAGCGGTGAGCAAAGGCGCGCTATTTTTCCTCATCCCGACTCTGGCAACATCGCGGGATAAGGAATCAAATACCATTTATAACTTTATATATTTCATAAGAATAAACCATGAGAGTTAAATTAATCAGCAATGCAATGTAGACCCTTGCATATTTTTTCAGCAAATTTATTTTGTGCTCGCATGTCACTCCAGCGGACACTTTTATGCGCATCATCTCGAAGCATATAATTTCTATCTTCGTTGTAAAAATTTGAATAAAATTTTTGTAAAGTTCACTCCTCAAATTCGTTCATAAAGAACTCTTTCCTCCTCCTCAACCTTATATGTCCTCCCGATAAAACCACAATTGTCTTGTAGGCAATATCTTCGATTCAGCCTAAAGCTGGTCGATATTTGCCATATCGCTTACTGTGATGAAATTTTACCGTAGATATACAGAAATGCCACTTCTACAATGTTTTTTTTTCAACGGTAAACGCTACGGTACATTGCATAAATCTTAACCTTTAAATGCGAGAGCTCTTAGGTTCTCGGCTCGAAAAAAATTACTGCTTCTATAATACGAAATTCCTTTATCGGTCGAGAGACATCGGCCTTTACCCTTTATCGGTTCGAGAGAGAGAGGGAGTGACGTAGCAACGTCATTACAAACTGCCTAGCGTGGCAAGTGGGAACCTGAACAACGGATTGTGAGAAAACTTCTCACCATGCTCGGAGGCAGTTACATTGTTGATATTTAAGAGAGGTCACGCTAGATAGCGGCGTCATCACAACCTGGCCGTCATGGCAAGGAGCAACCATGTGAGCTACCTCCTTGTGAGCTATCTTCCTGCCGTGTAACGTGAAAATTAAATTAATTCAAATACTTTCAATTCATTTGCCATCTTCCTACCGTCACGCTGCGCATGAGCCGTACACGAGCTCGAAAAGAGTAACACGGGTATCACGAGCCACACCCCTCCCCACCCCCTGGTGGCTGTGTTTCGAAACCGCACAGCTGCCGAGGCAGTGGCGCGAAGCGTAACCACTGCAGCAGTAGTGTATCAGGACTCCCCGCAATCTATGAATGCTATTGAGAGGAGCGCGACGCCATTAACACCACGTGACCAAGAATAGACGAATCATACGGCACCTGAAAATTTGAAAATCTGAGATCTCCAGAAAGTTTGCCAGTTGGCCCACGCCCTAAAATTCCAAAGGACCTTCAAATTCCGAATGTAGGCTCACTCCAGGAAATGGATGAAGGTGGGCAGGTATGATTAGTGGGTGTGTTAAAATGGATTAGGAGGTCGGATTAGTATCACAACATATGAAATTGAACAGAAGGTGCGAAACAAGGCAAAACGCAAAAGTGCCCGTGTGCTGTGCGATGTCAGTGAACGTATAAGATCTCCAGGTGAGTAAATTACTACGGGGCCCTTCATTACAGCACCTCTTCATTTATTCTTTCACTCCCACCTTCTTGCCTTCTCTTAAGGAGCTTTTTGGGCGTCCACAGATATGTGAGACAATTATAGCGCCATTTCCTTTCCTTAAAAAACCTCCCCCTTAAAGAAACGCCCCAAAGCGACTCCGGCTATGAGGGACGCCGTAGTGAAGTGCTCTGGCAATTTCGGCCACCTTGGGTTTTTTAACGACCCCTGACCTCGCATAGTACTCCGGCCTCTAGACTTTCACCCGCATCGCAAGTGGACCGCCGCGGCCGGGATCGAAGCATGTGTCTTTCGCGTCTGCAGCCAGCCGCCATAACCACTGAGCCACCTCGGCGGCCACTTCGCCCTCCTCGCTTTTTCTTAGATGGGTTTACTTATAACACTTCCCGTTCGTTTCATCGCTCAGAAACGTATGACAAAGTGCGCTTCGAGCAATTATTTTGTTGCGGCTGTCTTGGATGTAGCCGTAGTTTACCACTGTGTTTCAGCGTGCCAAAAGCTTTATTATAACTAAGGCCATATTAGAAAAAGCGAAGAGTTATACGAAACGTGCACATAATCTGGCCCGTGGCCCACGAGTGTTTAGGGATTGCAATCTCGGTGCAGCCGCGGAGGAGTTTTAATGTGACATCTGCCGCATCCGGTGGCGGCCGCCAGTTGCAGCTGTGTTATAAAAGGTTGAGATAAAAATGCCTTCTGTGGCTTTAATCCGAGAATTATTGCCTTATTCACGATTTTCAGCAGTCCAGCTTTGGTTTTCATTTAAACCTTTAGCTAAACGTTTTGCTTCAGTATACCTTATATTCTTAATGGGTACAGACAATGCAGCCGATTTTTCCTGTCCATGCCCGTTTGCGACCGTCATTTGATTTCATTATTTTTCCCGTAATGTAAAAAAAGCAATGGCACTTCAAAATTCAAAAGTATGCAAAATTGTAACTAATACGATCAAGCTACTTTATTACTTGAGCAATGTATGCCTGCCTCATACTGGCTATTAAGCGCTAATTTCAGGTAAAGAAAAGGCAGAAAAGAGTTTTATTTTTATTCAAGGCAATGTCTAGATTTATTCTCCGCGAATATTCTCGGCTTCTGAGGCGTCCTCGAGTGAATAAGGGCGCCTTCAACATCTCTACACCTATGCATGAAATGACATTATTTCGGATGTCATGAAAAGAAAGAAAACATATTTCTAGGTTGCCCAGACGTTTCTTCGAATGTGAAAGCGCGAAAGATAATGTTCATACAATGAACTAGATTTTGGCTAAAAAGACAGGACATGCGCGGAGTTTGTGCGGAGCTCTGACGCCGACAATGCACCTATTGTCCGAAGAACTGAATTTTCATCCACTTAGATTCTCAAAGCAATACATCTGCTTTCAGGTACAATGGTTCTGCGTCACGCAGAAGCTGCAGAAATTTTTTTCTCAAAGAGAGCAAAACCAACCCCAAACAACCATGATGAAAAGGCTAAATATGAAGAGAACTCACGCATGACTTCAAATATCTTCTTGAATTACAAAGTCAAGAACTCTAATTGCTTTATTATCGCTGCGGTATGCACTCCGAAATAAGTCCCAAGCTGCTTCACCGGCTGCGTCGGCGCGAGAAAAATGAAGCGTGATGTCCATATATGTAACGTTTTTACTCCCATGGATTCACTTGAAAACCGTTTTTTTTTTCAGTTCTCTTAAGTGTACCCTTTTCTCTTAGTCCAAGATGTGGGCATTACACTGTGTCACGATTGTTCTCTTTTGTATTGCTTAGCTGTTCACACCTGCAGTGTGTTTAAATTCAGAGGCAAGCCAGCCGGTTAAACACGGCACACAATGCTTCCAACACATTACAATAAGTACTACTCGGAACAAACATTTCCGGCACGCGAGCTCTAGGAAAAAACGTTTATTGCAGCTGCACCTAGCTACCCAGTCGTCTGATAAATTATATATTTTCTTTCAGCATCAGACGAAACGCACAGCCTGATGCAGGGACAGAGGCTAACGGCTGGTGGTGGCTGACGAGGCCTCTTACCCTATACAGTCCACAGCGGTACAGATACAATACAAATCTTGGAACAAAATAATAAAGTGTGCCTCCTGTAATCACAAAAGATAACAAAAACTCTACATTTGACACTTGTACACAAACGTATTGCACATGCCGTTGCACAGAAATGACACATAACAAATCACACATAATAGGACACTACGTAAATTACATGGATAAATCAGCCCAAATTGCTGTTGTACAAAATCTACCAAAAAAAGATAGGTGTCAGTGAAACTAAATAATATTGCTTTAAACGACACAAAAGCAAGATAAGAGCAAATTATAATCATTTTGTGTTATACAGAGTTTTATGGTTCTTTTGTGAGACGACAGTAAAACATGGAAAACACTGCTCAATTATGGCTATACTTAAAGTGGCAAGATAACAATAGCTCCCTAAGCTGGCGTTTAAAAGCTGTTAATTTGCATTCAAAGTTTAGCTTACCTTCAAATTTGTTTACGATCGCATTTATTTGATACGCCATTGTTTGCCTTCCATATTTTTTTCGGATTTTTGGTGTGTGACGTTTTCGGTGCGCTCAAAATGTTTTCAGCGTTTTCAGAGTCAATAATTCCGCACAATTTCTTCTGATGTATTACTTGTAGAGCTTTTAAATAATATAACTGGTATCCCTTTAAGATGCCGTGTTTCTTAAACAGAGGAGCAGTTCTTAAGTACTGTGCATTGTCACGATAAGATTCAAAGCAGCGCAGAAATTTCTTCAGCAAAGTAATAAGTTTAGTATAATCGTATTGTTTAGTAGTGCCCCAAACTATTAAGCCGTAGGTCAATTTGGAGTAAAAACGTGAAAAATAAATGTTATTTTTCAGCCAGAGAGGTATGAGCGCAGATATTTTGTAAAGACATCCAACTGTGTGGGCAAGTTCTACACTTAGGGTTTCTTACGTGTACAGACCAGCTCATGTCTTCCTGAAACCAAACCCCGAGAAATTGCGGTGTACAGGTTTGTTGGTAGGACGAAATATGACATATGTTGTTTTTGAGGCGTTTAATCTTAACTTTTTTCTGTTTTTCCAGTTTGAAAGATGCACAAAGTAGTCATTTACAGAAGATTCTAGTGTCAGTAGGTTATGCGAAGAGAAGGCATTGGCATCATCAGTATACATTATGGCTTGAGCAGAACTATCTATTTTGACATTCTCATTGATATAGACAAGAAATAGTAGTGGGCCCAATATTGATCCTTGCGGTACTCCTTGTTTTAGCTTCGCGAGTGTTGATACTGTAAGAGTGTTGGTACTGATTCGCGAGTGTTGATGCTGCATGAAGGCATTAAAGGCCTAAATTCTCCTTCCTCTCTTCACAATACCAAGCGACTGGTTAGCAATGAGGAGCAGAAATAAACGTGACGAAAGCCATACTGTTTCCTCAAAAAGCCTATTTCTTAAAATTCGAAGCCGGCTTCCCTGAAACGCTTGGTATAGTCTAACTGATCAGCATTTCAGTTGATTAGTTGACTAGAATAGTTCGCCTTTTCAAAGTTATCTTCTCTTTTCTTTCTCTGATTGTGTTTTCGTCACCGATAAACTCGCATTAGAGCTAAAAATTTCGCAACTGGCGTGACAGCGGCTTTATTTCAAACGTCAGAAAGGACGTTAGGTAATGCCGCATGCGGTGCCTGCTCTGAAGCTCTCTGCTATGTTGGCCCCGGGATTTTGGGTGCTTTACAACCTGCTCAACATGCGTCACTTACGTGAACCGTTTTATGCACAAATGTATTGTTATTTTACACTCTCCTCAATGGTCGAAAATGTACCTCAGAATTTCCAGGGATTCAACGCAAAATTTCCTCTTCCACAAATCATCGCCGCAAGTGTTGCATCACAATATTTAGTGGGTTTTAAAGAGTACTTGGGACGAGTTCAGTTTTTGTTTTCTACTAAACCAGCCTTTCGTGAAATCTGCACGTTTGGCGCCTCTGAAAAAACATCAGGTCGTTAACATTCAAATCATATTATACACTCTAAACAGAAAGGAGGACAAATAGAGTAAGCAGTCCTCAAGCGCACTTATTTTTATAAAAGGGTGCGCACTAGAGGAGAGCTTACTTCCGTTTTACTCCCATATTGCTGTTCAGAGTGTAGGTGCAGCATATACAATGCTTTACCTACTTTCTCTCATCGTTTCGACGGACAGGATGATTCGACCCCACAACCCTGAAAGGAAACCGAGCTTCTCAGCGCGACCTCACTGATAACGAAAGAGCAATGCATTATTACGAAATAGATACCACTGCATAGATGGTTTACGCAAGCAGACAAAGAACGAGACGCTGAACTAAGAACCATCAAACAAGTTCTCGTGGTATTTGACTGTTCTTAGTACACAGCTGCACGCGTGTGTCTACGTGCCGCCAGTACTTAAGAGCTGGTTTCTCTTACTGACCAACCACCGACCAGTCAAAGAACACTCATATAGCACTATCGGCCAGCTCCCAGGACACGACACATTACTTTAATTTCCATTTCTTCCGCAGCCATCGTCAAGTATGGTATGACCAAACCTTTTTGCAGTCCTATAAGCTCCATACCATGCCCCTTTCTTTTTTTTCATGCTTAAGTTACCTTCGAACAAAGCGCTGCTTTTATAAGTTGGATAGGCGCTGCGCTCGAACGCACCTTTCAAGGCGCTTTCGGCTGCTCATAGAATTGATCAACAGTGCTCCACGCACTGATGCTGGCCCTCTCATTCCACTCCATCTTCACATAACCCCTCTGCACGCCGCGGCCGTTGCTCCTCTCCCCCTCGCCCCAACAGATTGCGCTATTTTTCTGTCTCATTCTTCTGTCGTCGTCAGTGATTGCGTCCCTTCGGGCTCCTCCCACCTTTCTCGAGCCATATATAGGGAGATCTAAGTCGGTCTGGACACAGCCCAGGTTTTTAGTGAGTATACTAAAACAACATGCTGCATCTTATGTTTACGCTTGCTTTTCTCCTGCCCTCTCTACTTGCCACCTCTGGTGACAGCGAAGACGTCGGTGACACTTATATTGCCAGCATGGACGAAGTTAAGACTGTAAGGAACTGTTTTTTTTTCATTTCTACTGTTTCGCGTTTTCTATACAATGAGAACGTTCAAAACAGAACTCTGCCTGTGACCTAGGCTGTACCTATGTTTTTGCAATACAGGTGCCAATAAGGCAATTGAAGCGTTTTTTTTTTCTTTCATGCAGGTTACTGTTTTCTGCTTTTTGAATGTTAAATTGCTATTTTATTCTGAGACCCCTTCCAAAGCGGTTTTTGTGTAAACGATAGCTTTTATCCTCAAGCTGTATAAATACCACTACGTATGTGAGAAAAGTATGTAGTAAAAGAATTTTTTTGTACTCCAAGAATACGCCCACTCCTACTCTAAAGCTTTTGCGTGAAGAATATGAGGGCACTCCGAAATTTAAACCGTATAATATTGCGGACCAGATATGTATTGCGGACTGGTATGTATAGATACCTTTATTCACCAGTAGCACTGAGAGATTATTTCACATCAGTTTGTTTTTTTAAACCTTTTGTATACAATACCGTTTAAACTGTATTCAAAACTTTGTATGCCTCCAATCGTATGTTAGTGCCGAGTGCAAAATTCTAAAAATACATCTTCTGCGCACAGCAAATAGCGTTGCACAACAAGAACAACAGCGAACAAGGCGTAAAACGCACAAGGTTGTCGTCGCTTGTAGGCTTTTAGTCCACCTGTTTTGGTTGCTCAGTGCTTTTGCAGACTTTAATAAGCTAAATGAAACCATCACAGAAGGGCTTGTCTCGAATTCAGAAACTCGCACAATTATTAAACTTAAATGAAGCCCCACAATACTTTATATTATTTCAAGGTAGAATAATAATTTTGCGTGCACGTAGCGATATTCAGTTAACAAAGGTCTTTTCCTTTTGGAAAGAATTTTTGCAGGTATAATCTCAAATTTCAATGAACTGCGTCAATTACGATTTCAGCAATATGTTGAACAGTACATGAAAATAAGATTGCAGGCAGGCCAAACTTTTATGTAAAATGTGATCCGCTCAATAGATCGATGTCCGGACTACGCTCAACAGAGAACTCGGAAGGGTAATCAAGGAGAAAGCTATTTAGCAGTGCAGTCTATTGCAACAAAATCGTTGTGACGGCCGAAACCACTCAAAAATATTCATTTTCCGGAGCATTCTGCATGAAAATGTGCAACTGAATGCTCACTGTAAATTTATAGTTCATATTAAACGTCGGCCACATAGGCCAAAATTGGCACATATGCTCGATCACTAATACTTACTTTGCCATTTAAAACACTCCTAATCTTCCTGCAAAGATCATTTCTGGAAGTACTTTACAGAATGCGCTAAGAAAAAATTAATACCTAATACTTCAAAACAAACAAAAAAAGACATGAGTAGAGAAGGAAGGCAAATTATCAGTAACAAAACACCAAAATATACCACAGTAATCTGCAATGATAGGTCGAAATTCGCACTTACAACTGAACATTGTAGAAAGTGTAGTTTTCGCATCAACAACAGTAATGCTATTATACTGCTGCCGCGTGCAAATCAAAAATTCCAAATGTGAAGCGAAGGAAGATTGTTGCGATTCATTGCAAGTAAAGTGGCGAACAAGATGATTCTGTTTGTTTAATGAGGAAAGGGAAGAACGACTTCTTGAGCGTGTCTTTTTCACAGATGTACTCGTTTAGTGCACAGGGGTATTTGTGGCGCGATGGTAGGGTACGTATTTTAGAAGGCCTAGTTTAAAGTAGCACAGTAGATGGAATACAAACTTCCGACTCTCACATCGCTCTTGACGTCAGTGAACCAAGGCCGGGTGGTGCTGCAATATCATTCGGGGAATCAGTACGCCTCTCTAGAGCAATAATGACTGATTATGCTTTGCGGGCAACGTTTCCTAGCTTTGTGACGTTAATGAACGACTGTAAAAACCAAATTTTATATGCATGCTTTAAAATAGGTTTCAAAGGGGTAGCATAGGCTAGAGCTCTGGTAACTACAGGTGTGAATGGTCGACATCTCTTTAAGAAAAATAGGTTTCCTAATGCAGCATATTTTAAAAAACGCGAGGGTCCAACCTCAAGTCAGTGTGATGTCCAAAAACATGTGGTGGTGAACCTTCGTTGATGTGGTCCATTATTAACGTTATAAAAATTGCCTGCGGTTCAAACCGGCTGAACCTAGTAAGGCGAGCGAAAAGCAGCGGCCTCGGCTAAGCGCTTTCTCTCTTTACGTTCTCGCACTTTTTGAAAAATTTTCTTCACTTCTTCAATCTCCGTTCTCTGGCGGGGGTACCATGCAGTCTACGTCACAATTTACAATGGTCGATGATTTCCCAGTAATATTGCACACGCTCGACGCATGCCTAGTGTTCGGGGGGCTCGACGGCTACCCGGAAGTAGAGAGCTCGGGATAGCTCGTGGGCCGCCTCTTTACATGGGATTGCAGCGTGCGCGGGTGTCTAAAATTAACTGAATTTTCCTATTCAGAGTTGTTTTTGTGACGATTTTCGCCGCTTCCGGCGATATCCTCCGCTTTTCTAAATTTTGGATGGCAGTTTTGCTGTCCCTAATTATGAAGTTGACTTGTGTTCCTACGCACGCGAGCGCTATCGCAGCTTCCTCCGCAGCCTCTATGTTGCGGCCTCGGATGGCTGCCCCGAAAGCCGGAGCCCCTCGGCCATCGACTACCGAGGCTACCGCCGCACCCGTTCTGCCTTTCGCCGAATCGACATAGTCGACTTCCTTCCCTATAGCGCTTCGGCTCGTTTTACCCTTCTTTCTACGTTAAAATTCTGGGTGCATTTTCTAGGGAATGGGGGGTGCTGGCTGCCAAGGCGTTCCTGCTTTCCCTACTAACTTCGACTTTGATTTGGATCCTTCTGTCTGGCTTGAGATCTCACTTTTGCAAGGGTCACCCTGTCCATCTCGGTCGTACTTAGTCTCTCTTACTGGGAGGCACGCACTGCCTCCGCCAATTATGCCCACGTGTTGTGCACCCCAAGTTCAAGCAGCCGCTCGGTCGAGGTGCCCATGTGCAGTCCTAGCGCCTTCTTAACGCTTCTCCGGAATAGGGGGTGTAGTTTTAGTAAGTTTCTCTCCTTGAGTCCCCTTCCTTTACCCGCGATCGTCCTTAAGAGCTCGAGGGTTTGCATCGCATAGGTTTCTAATTTCTTCATGACTTCTCCGTTGTGCCCGTGCGATTTTATGTCCATCCCCAGGATCCTGATCAGTTCTACTTTTGGCACCTGTTTTCTCTCTACTTGAATATAAAAGTGCACGCTGTTTTTGCAGCGAAACTATTTTGGGTTCTATACGAACAACTCCGATTTTGCGGTGAGCACGAAAGTCCCCTTTCGGCCGCGTATTTGACAATGATGTATATCGCTGCCTGCAGGCGTTCCTCCGTACTCGCATTGCTCCCCTGGTTAGTCCAAAGGCGGATGTCTGCATACATGCTGAAATTTATCCCCTCGATTTGGCTCAGTTTCCACGGGAGGCCTCTCACGCCACGCTGAATAGGAAAGGCGATAGCACTGAGCCCTGCCTTGTGCGTTTGCTTCCTAACTGTATCGTGGGAGATTCGAAAGTTTGAAATCTCATGCAGGCTTTTCTGCCCGATAAGAAGTCTGATGTAGTTGTACGTTCTCACCTCGACTCTAAATCCTGCCAGCCGTCCGAGGATACCTTAGTGTCTGACATTATCGGAGACATTGGTGGGGTCTAGGCCCAGGATCACTTTGGCGTCTTTCGATCGCGAATCCATGACATCATGTTTTAGTCGGAGCATCACGTCCTGCGTGCACAAGTGTGGCCGGAAAACGGCCACCTCGTGCGGCCACAGGTTGCTATCCTCCATGAAGCACTTAATCTCGTCGGAACAACGTGCTGCATCAGCCTCTCTACGCATGAAGTTAGGGAAATTGGTCTCAAGTTTTCACATTGCGGGGGTATGCCCGGCTTAGGTATTTTATTTATTTATTTATTTGCGAATACTGCAGGCCCTTCTCGGGCCCATGCAGGAGTGGATACAAGGCACAAACAATTACAATGGCAGATTCAACAAGGGAGACAGGTATATGCACAAATAAATACATAATGCAGTTTCATCATTACAGAAGCATCACGGTGAGAATGTTGGATCAAGGTGACTAACATGTTGTAAGAAAGGTTCTACTGTGCTGCAGTTCACAACAGTGGATGGTAGTTTATTCCAGTAATGAATAGCTGAAGGAAACAAAGAATATTTGTGAACAATAATGTGGCTTATGGGTTGACGAAGTGCTTTCGTATTGTTAGTCCTTGAGGAGTGGTAGAATGGTTCCTGAAGATATGTTTCTTTTTTTATGTTTAAGTGTCCGTGATAAAGTAGGTACAAGAACTTCAGTCTTGATACCACTCTACGCTGAGCTAGGCTGTGTAGATCTGCTTTCTTTAGTAGGTTAGAGGTGCTGGAGTGCCAGGAATAGTTCGAGTATACAAAGCGTACTGCAAGGTTCTGAATTCGTTCTAATCTGCCTATTAAATATTTCTGGTCGGGACTCCAAATAAAATCAGCGTACTCTAAGGACGGTCTCACGAGGGTTTTGTATGCATTAAGTTTTACAGGAGGAGGAGCATTGCGTAATCTTCTTCTCAGGAAATACACCTTTCCCTGGGCCTTCTTGCATATTCTACTTACATGTTGTTCCCAGCTCAGGTTGCTTGATAGCGTCACCCCTAGGTATTTTACAGAATTTGTTTTTACAACTGGGACATTATTTAAAGTGTATGAAAAATCTATTGGCATTTTTTTGTTGGTAAAAACCATGCTATTTGTTTAGACGGCAATAAGTTTCATTCCCCAATTAATGCACCAAGTTTGAATGGATGATAAAGAATCGTTTAGTTTAATCTGATCTACAGAATCTATTACCTTATACACTACGCAGTCATCCGCGAAGAGTCGGATTTGTACCCCCGGCTCAACGCATGAATGGATATCACATATATATTAAGAATAACAAGGGTGCAAGCACTGAACCCTGAGGTACTCCTGAATAAACATCGAAGTTTCCAGATACGGAATTTTTCAGTTTGACACATTGTTTACGGTTTTTCAGAAAGCAGTCGATCCATGAAATTACGTCATTTTCAATGCATATAGACTGGAGTTTTGTATGTAAGTCTTTATGAGGAACTAGGTCAAATGCCTTAGAAAAGTCTAAGAAGATGGCATCTAACTGACTCCTTACATTGAGGGCGTTTGCGATATCGTAAGTTATCTCTGCCAACTCTGTGGTTGTTGATAATCGGGATCGAAAGCCATGTTGCCGACTGTAGAGTAGATGATTAATTTCTAGGTGATTATTTAGTGCTTAGTAAATAATGTTCTAGCAGTTTACAACTAGAGCTTGTTAGCGGGACCGGCCTGTAGTTATTTATTTCGTTGTTGGGACCACCCTTATGAATTGGAACTATTTCAGCACAGCGCCAGTCATCCCGAATTGTTATGGTTTGCATTGACAGAGTGAATATTCTAAATAAATATTTTGAAACCAATGATGCGTACCTACTTGAAAGACTGTTTGAGATATCATCCAGCCCCGTTGATTTCTTTGTGTGTAGTTTTCGCAGTAAGCAGAGAATGCCACCCTCGCTTATACTTATTTCAAGCATAGGGTTAGTGATGGAGTATGCTTGTAGGCAAGTTCCCGAAGCCTTACGTGAGAAGACCGACTGAAAGAAGGAGTTGAAATTCGTAGCAATGGTGTCAGGGTCAGTAATGATACCGCTTGGAGTTTTTATTTCGGAAACTGTGGATTGCTCGCTTGCAAGATACCGCCAAAACGTTTGTGGGTCATGCTTCATAAAGGACGGCAGCGTTTCTGAGAAGAAATGTGTCTTAGCATTTCTAATATTTTATCGTGCAGCGTACTGATAAGTGTACAAGGTCGCCTGATGAGCGATGCTTGCGCCGCCGCTTAATCTTTCTTTTCGGTGAATAATTTCTCGCGTTATCCACGGATTTTCTCGGTTGACGTGTTTTTTTCGCAAAAGAATATAATGCTGCTCGCAGAAGTGAACAACTTCTTTGAAATAAGACCATAAAGCGCAAACGTAACCCAATGTTTCATATTCTGGGAAACAAGCTTCCAGGTGAGCTAACACAGAAATATCATCAGCCCGCCTGTAATCTTTGACAAAGGTAACGGATGGTTTTACAGGGCTGTGTGAAATATGCAAT
This sequence comes from Amblyomma americanum, assembly GCA_030143305.2. Taxonomy (NCBI): domain Eukaryota; kingdom Metazoa; phylum Arthropoda; class Arachnida; order Ixodida; family Ixodidae; genus Amblyomma; species Amblyomma americanum. Next base: position 132,394 of record JARKHS020033547.1, on the reverse strand, counting down.
GGACATGAGAGGATTATCATTTTATGGTCCGAAATTCTATCGTCGATATTTACCGAACAGTTTTCCAGTGAGCTGCTAACGAGCATGAGGTCAAGCAGAGAAGAGCATGTGCCGACAGTTCGAGTATCAGAGGTAACTAATTGATTTAACCTGAAACTAAATGCACTTAGTAACAGCATTTCAGCACTTTTCACTTCTTTGTTGTCATGGGACATTTCTGAACAATCAATTCCAGGTAAATTGAAGTCTACTGTGATGATTATTTTTGATCTTGAATTAGTATGCTGTGTCAGATAGTCGTGCATTACTTCGATATACACGGTGGGAGCGTCCGGTGGTCGATGTACACCTCCGTGCAGTATGTGTTTGCCCGCATATTCTAAATTACACCATACACTTTCGTGTCCATCAATGTCATCCATGCGGGAGAATGTAATGTTGTTTTTAACTGCAATTGCTACTCCTCCGCCTCTTACACCTCGGTCTTTGCGGATAAGCTTGTACGATGGTGGGACAACTTCAGAGTCCTGCACCTCTGCATGGAACCATGTTTCGGTAATAACCAGGATATGTGGCTGATAAGATAGTATTATGCATTCTAGAAGATCGAATTTGTTTAGTACACTTCGCGCATTAAACGATATAACTCTCAGAAGTTTATTGTCGCCGTGTCATTTTTCAGTTCGAACTCTTGATTTGCGAGGGGTAGAAGTACTGGGACGAGTTGCCTCCATTCTGCAATTTCGTTGCGAATGCCAGATGTACAACTTTCCGTCCATTTTCAATTTGTCAAACTTAAAAGTCGCTTTCGATTAATTTTCTCTTTCATCTGCTGTGGAACGCCAAAGGTTTGAGCGTATGTCTCTTACCCTTTTTGAAAAGTCTTCAGCTCTTGAAATATTCGATCCTTTCAACTTGAAGCAGTTAGACAAAATCTTAGTTTCTTCTGAAAAATCAGTCTCAGCATGATCGGACGGCAGCTGTCGCTCTGGTGATTGCCGATTCTGTGTACTCTTTCTATTGACACTACGTCAACTCCAAGAATCTCTTTGAAAAGATCTTCTTTGACTTTATCCTCTAGTGTTTTTGAATCTTCCTCCGGCTCTTCTTTCACACCGTATATGACAAGGTTGTTGGGCCGGCTTCTATTCTTTAAATCGTCTACCTTGATTGCTAACTCTAGCATCTGTTTATTTGTACTCTGACAGGTTGCGTCGCATTCTGAAATTTTATCTTCACATTGCTTAAGTCGACTCATTTCTGTATCAATTACTGTGCTCCTGTCTTGGATGCTGCAAACAGTTGATTCTACCTGTTTCAGGTTCGTTGTTGTTTCAAAACTTTGTTCGTTTTCGCTTGCTCTTTGCGAATTTTTTTCTGTATTTCAGTATTACAGCTACAGTCTGAATCTGAATCAGTACCCGGTCCCGCGTTCAATTCTACATCACCAGATGTTAGTAACAACAATCTAATTACATCAATGCAATCAATCAATGCAGAAACAAGAAATTGTGGACTTGGGAGCACCATCAAAGCAACAGAGTCATCTCGAATAGAAGAGAATGAGAATTTTTCACCAACCTGGGCAATCAAGAAGAAATGGATGAGCATCATTGCTCTTTCGGTGCCACCAAGTTCACTGAAGGCAAGGCTGTTGGTGCTACTGGTTATATAGCTGTGCTGACGTGCTTCTGATGACGTCACAGCCTGGGTCAGCTGGTATGGGCGTAGCACGCGTGGAAGGGAGTTGAACGGTGGAGATTGTGGTCCGTCGATGATAAGCCTATCAGTTGAGCGGTTCACAGGATCCAAAATGCTCGCACCTGGGCAAGCATGCGCCAAGTGTCCATCGACGAAGCCGGCTGACGACAGGGCCATCTGGGCAATCAAGAAGAAATGGATGAGCATCCTTGCACTTTCGGTGCCACCAAGTCCACTGAAGGCATGGCTGTTGGTGCTCCTGGTTATATAGCTGTGCTGACGTGCTTCTGATGACGTCACTGCCTGGGTCAGCTGGTATGGGCGTAGCACGCGTGGAAGGGAGTTTAACGGCGGCGATTGTGGTCCGCCGATGATAAGCCTATCAGTTGAGCGGTTCACAGGATTCAAAATGCTCGCATCTGGGCAAGCATGCGCCGAGTGTCCATCGACGAACCCGGCTGACGACAGGGCCATCTGGGCAATCAAGAAGAAATGGATGAGCATCCTTGCACTTTCGGTGCCACCAAGTCCACTGAAGCCATGGCTGTTGGTGCTCCTGGTTATATAGCTGTGCTGACGTGCTTCTGATGACGTCACTGCCTGGGTCAGCTGGTATGGGCGTAGCACGCGTGGAAGGGAGTTTAACGGCGGCGATTGTGGTCCGCCGATGATAAGCCTATCAGTTGAGCGGTTCACAGGATTCAAAATGCTCGCATCTGGGCAAGCATGCGCCGAGTGTCCATCGACGAACCCGGCTGACGACGGGGCGATCTGGGCAATCAAGAAGAAATGGATGAGCATCCTTGCTCTTTCCGTGCCACCAAGCCCACTCATTAGGTATTAGTAAGATGTTTGCTGTTTTCCATTTATCTGGTAACTAGCCCATTTCCCAAACTTTTCCGATGAATTCCGTTATGAGACCAATGAATTCACCGTCCACATTTTTTAGTACTTTATGTTTGATCCCATCAGGGCCCGTGGCTGATTTCGTGTTCAGTCTTACAATTACGGCCCTCAGCGTGGTCTCCGTGATGGGAGCGTCAAGCGCCTCGTTGGGCGGCCCACCGTAGCTCGGGGAGGTGGGCTCCAGCGATGAGAGGGATTTTGCATCTCTAGTCGCGAAGTAGAGCTTTCGCTCTATATATGAGCAATAACTTTAGAGATCATTACGGCGAACCCCATTGGGAGAATGCGAAAGTATTCATGCCTCCTTGGCCTTCTTTCCTCTATCGCCACCGAATTTACGGCAATCATGGCGCTTTTTTCGCATTATCAATTAATTTCTCTTAAACAGTCACATTAATTCCCGTTTGTCGACTACACCTCGTTTCATCTCAATCACACATTTTGTTTTGTTTTTTTAAATTTGGTGTCATTGCTGCTTCCCGTCCACCTACTATATCCCCATCGAACCTATTCGACCGTCCAACGACTTTTGGTTCCAATTAATTAATTAATCTATGTCCATCAATTTTTGTGTTATTTAATTATCACTCATCAAACACAATTTAATTATTATGAAATTTTATCTTCACTCCTTTGCCTCTGTTTTCACTATTTGCCGTCCATGATTGTTTCTTCGTCCACTCACTATATCGGCGTCCCCGCTATTTCGATGGCTCTTCGACATCTTTGGCTCAAATAAATAACCACCTATTGATATCAAATTTTTTGGGCATTATCCTCGCATCATCCTGTATTGATTATAATCGTTTGTTTGATCTTATTTTTCATGAGACAGCACAACTGCTGCGGACACGTTTTGGTGTCACGACCTCGCCGATATAGCATAGTAATGCGTTCGCATTAATATGAATAGTGAGTGAGGCACTACTCTGGTCAGCTATTACTGCCTTGCAGCCCGAAAGTTCTGTTCTGTACACGTATATAAAAGAAAGAGCTAAAATTGCTCAGTACAGTCCTGGATGGATATAAGTAAAACAAAGTAAATTGACTCGGGAAGACATGATTATGAACAAAAAATACACGAAACGGCCTACCAAAAAAGAAGTATTCATGTTATTATCGTTTTTTTATACTATTACGAATAAAACAATGGTCCTGAGGCTGTAGGGTAGAACGTTGCCAAGCAGTTCCTTCACGAGTGTGCTCCAACAACATTTTTGTGAAAGTACGTTTTCAGTGTGTGGCAGTGCACATTGCGGTGTGCTATGTGCTTTTCTGCTTTTGTTATTTCCACATAATATTGGTTACAATGCTTTTTTGACGGTTCCCTTTTCGCTGTTTAAATTTTTTGAAATTTTCAGCTCTTTGCGTTCCCGTGTTGCTGTTGTACTGATGCCGCTTTGTTTCCTTAACCCGTACGAGCGTTTTTCATTCTCAGTAACATATTCACTACTACAATGCCCTCGGGCCATGCGTTGGCAATAATTCAAGAATGAATAAAAATATTTGGAAAATGGGACTAGCATAGCTGAGCATTTTCCCAGGTAAGGCCTCTAGAAATCAAGCATCACCTAATTAACATTTATCCGCGAAGTGTGCATGTTTTTTGTTTTTAAAATGGCAAGCTACTGGACTGCTTTTGTGACAGCTAGTGTTAGTGAACAAGGGAACATAGGATAGTGAACAAGTAAGCCGTAGTGCTCCCGAAACGTCTTTTCATCTTTTGACATTGGCCAGTGACCAGCAATCCTCATCACCATGATTCCTGACCGGACGGTATGCCGTCAAACCCTCGACTACAGCTATGCAAGAACTTCATTTTCGTTAAAGGCGTGAAACAAACATTCACAGAAGGAAGGTAGGCGGGACTGAGCGCCAATCACAATTGCCTTATTCGAAGGTAAAACTCACCAACATACAGCCGTCTTATATCAGGGAACATGAAAGAAACGCTGAGCAAGAAAAAGAAGGACAAATTTTACCTAATCATATAACGTACTGCCAGTCATGCACTTGTGAGACATGTTTTGCCGGTGCGCAGGTTCTTTCAATAAGTAAAAATAGCAAAGGTACAGAACTAGTTGAAGAATTTTTTATGTGAAAGAAAGCAAGCATGTGCGTCAACACGTCCATAGCCTTGTATAAGGCCGAGAGAAATTATTCACTCGTTTAGTATCGCACAAAATCTGAAGCATGACGGTGTTCCTTGCGTGCAGGACGGCTATGTATTTGTGCGTTTTGTCTCCAAAGAAAGCAGTTCAGAGCGGCACTTAGTCCCGTCTACCTCCCTTGTGTGTGTATGTGTTTCGCACCTTTTACCAAAGAAGAGCAATTACCAACTAGCCCAACAAGACGTTCTTTTATATATGCCTGCTTGTTGAGAACTGGCAAGCTGTGTAAGTGAATATGATGCGCTTGCATTACAGCCAAACATTTACAAGGCCACATTATATACTCAATACAGTTATTTCCCTCCTCTACGCGTCAAGCGACCTACTTCAAAGGCACATAAAATTGATTTTGACCATTTTTGGTTATACGCTAAGCGAAAGATAGTGACGTTACTTGAGATATACCCATTATGTTTAGATTAAGTGTACACGGAGGAAATGAAATCTTTTAAATATGACACAAACTACGTCGAGAAGTCGTGTACACAATGTGTAAGAAATTTTTGGCCTTTGGTTACGATATTGATGTGTCTGCTTTTGAGGAAAAAATTATATGGCATTTTATTTTCCGTGCATTGTTCTCTTTTTACCTGCATCCATGTTGTACTGATTATGCTATAAGCCCCCTCCCCCCTTAAATGCGAAACAAAGATCGCGCTATAGCAAATAATTTAAACAATGAATGCTTACCTATTTTATTCCCGTTAAATTATTATTCTTTTCAGCTGTGCACCTGATATACCGTAAGGAAATAAGGAGAGCGCGTATAAATTCTATCTGCGAGTTTAACAAAGCCTTAAAATCAGCACATTGTCTGGTAATGGCCTCGACTATTGGCTTAGAAAAAACAATGAAGATTAAGTTTTGCCACCATTTTAGTGTAATAATTTATTTCAGGCTTCTAAAATTTCTGGTTTTCAAATTATGATACCTATATTCCAAGTTTAAGGTACACTCTAGTTTAATGGAATTTTAGAAGTTCAATTCTTTCTACACATGTTCCATGATCGCACTTTCCTCAGAAAGCCATATTTACGGCTGAAAAACGCTTTTTCCGAAACCAAGTAGTGAGCGGCCACGCCCCCTTTCAGGATTAAAGTCAATTTTTTCAACCAAAAAGTCCACCACCTGATTTCAAAACTTGTCTAAAATCAGCTACATATAAAAAATTGTCTGGCAACTATTGTACAGCTCCTCTTTTTAGCCAAGACAATCCTGAGACGCTTTGCACGTTTTTTCCACGTTTCTGCAACCTTCATGCAGCTGCGTCCGAGTGCTATCCCTTTCGATCAGTATTGTAAATTGTGCCGGTGTTGGTTGCTGCTGATAAGTTGAGATGCCCAGGGCAAAGAAGGCCTTCGTCAGGCGTGAATTTCACGGCAACCGCTACGCTCATCGTGAAAAAGCAAAAGGATGTCCACGACCGAATGAGATCCCGAACGCCGAACGCGCCAGCTCCTCGACATCGAAGCTTTCAAGATTTTCTCTGTGCTTCCAGGAAGAGGATGTGCTACAGAGCAGCAGCCAATATGCCTTAATGGACATGGACGGCATTTGTGCCGCAATTACACAGATTTGTGTGTGCAGAGAGTGCGGTGGAAGTGTTGAGCTCATCGAAATTGTGACAAAACGGGTAGGTGTTGCAAGCGTTTACAGTTTGAACTGTGAAGTGTGTAGTGCCGCACAACGATTTGAGACGTCGAAGAAAACTACTTCTGGCCTCTATGAAGCCAACCTCAGGTTAGTGTATGCCTTGAGGTCCATTGGTAAGGGAATGGCTGCAGGAAATATACTCTGTGCTATGCTAAACCTTCCTAAGCCGCCGACAAAGTTTGCGAAATACAATCAAGAGCTTCTAGGTCACATCGAAGCTGCTGCTCAGGAGTCGATGAAAAGGGCAGCTGACGAAGCTGTGCAGCTGAATGAGGGGGATAAAGACATCGCAGTTGCTCTTGATGGAAGCTGGCAGAAGCGAGGCCATACTTCCAATAACGGCATAGTCTCTGCGACCAGTGTAGACTCTGGGAAAGTGCTGGATGTGGAGGTTTTGTCTAAACGTTGTCCAAAGTGCAGCATCAAGGGTACAAACAGTGACCCCCTTCATAGAGAGGTGTGCCAAAGCAACTACCAAGGCACCAGCGGTGGAATGGAAGTCGCAGGAGCACTGAAAATTTTCGGCAGGAGTGAGGAGCTTCACGGCGTTCGATACGTCAAATACCTTGGGGATGGTGACAGCAAGGCTTTTATGGCTGTGAAGGCACAAATGCCATATGGTGATTCCGTTGAAATATCCAAGGTTGAGTGCATAGGGCACGTGCAAAAAAGGATGGGCACAAGGTTACGAAGGCTAAAAAAAGGAAACAAAGCAGGAAAACTCTCTGATGGAAAGAGCCTCTCGGGCCGAGGCCGACTGACTGATGCAGTAATAGACAAGCTCCAGACGTACTATGGTTTGGCCATCAGAAGAAATGTAGGAAACCTGGATGAAATGCGAAAGGCCGTTTGGGCAACCTTCTTCCACTTATCGGCCACAGACGATGACCCATGCCATGGACTTTGCCCAAAGGGACCTGATACGTGGTGTGCCTTCAACAGAAGTCAGTCAGAGGGCAAGCCATTTTTCCACAAGGAGAGTTTGCCTGCATCTGTCTTGGAGGCTATCAAACCCATTTATAGGGAGCTATCGAAGGCTGAGCTCCTAGAGAAGTGCCTGCATGGGCGAACTCAAAATGCAAATGAGTCGTTCAACCATGTTGTTTGGGAACGCGCGCCAAAGAATGTGTTTGTTAGGCTTCGGACCCTACGGATGGCAACACTGGATGCTGTTCTTTCATTTAATGATGGTAGCATCGCACGGGCCAACGTTTTGAAGGCGTGTGGATTGAACCCAGGGAGCAACACATCAAGTGGCTGAGGGAGCTGCCATAAGCGCATGTACTTTGCGGACCGAGCAACACGACAGCTTACAAAAGAGGCCCGACAGTCAAAACGACAAGCCGAAAAGCGAAAAAAGGAATAGCATTCGTAAATAACAGCACCCACAGAGAACGTTAAGGCACACGCTTCAAGGGTGCTCTGTTAATGTGAAAGGCCTATTGCAGCTTCAAATGTTTTTGTTCTGGCATATTTTTTTTTCCCTAATCCACGAGAAAGAGGTGACCGTCGAAATCGTCTCAAAGTGTCTTTTTTTTCAGTTCTTAAACACAACTGCAAACATTTGGCTCTATCTGAGCTCAGAAGGGATGGAACGCCAATGCCTGAGCATAAAGAAGATTTCAGAGGACTTAAGGGACATGAAATATAAGTTTAAACAGACGTACCTCGACCAACAAGGAATGTAAGTTTATCGGCGCAATTCTTCTGAACGTGATTAGGAAGTCAGCTGAAAATACCTTGCGGCAAAGGATATACAGAATGAAAGTTAATCTCCCACGTCCAATGGGGTTTGCTATAACTGAATGAAATATTTATTTACGCCATCACGGCTGAAAACAAACATTGCTGAGAAAAGGAAATTACGGAAGGTGTGAATGACGCAAAGCATGCAGCGAAATTAATACTGAACCGAAACTAGACTTTGAATCGTGAAGAGAAATATGATAAAACAAAACATCAAAAAATAAAATCACAATGATGTATAAACGATGCACGCGTTAAGTTGTTCGCAAAAATGATAGTGAATTATGTACCTCTGGAAATTGATTCTCGCAAGAAAAAATACAAAAAGTCGTGACGTAGCGCAGCTTGAACGCGTGACTACAAAAGTATGTACTTTGAAAGAGGCACCCACGAGACAGCGTTTTGCGTTTGGAAGAAAGACTGCCAGTATTATTGTCATGTTTCTAAAAAGGCTTTAAATTTTTGGGTTTGACGTCGCGAAGGGACAAATGTGCTATGAATGTTTCTAAGCGTCTATTCAAGCGGGCGTAAGAACGTGTACAGAGGTGTCTGCCTTGATAGGGAGGCGTAAATAAAGGGTACTGTGTGAAAAGCGCGCAGTGCATACGTCACGGTGAATTCGTGATAGGAGATCCCGCGACGGAGCTATAGAGCTCTAAGGTAAAGACGAACTGCGATGGTAGAGCAAGAAAAAAGGGTATCCTATATTCCTTTTCCAAAACTACACCGCACAGGCATGCACATGCACCTCAGATCAGGAAACGGAAATAGGCATTGGCAGAAAATGTATACAGAGAGAATATATCCGATTGTTTCCTAGGATAACAGAGTAAATTCCAAGCGAACGTAAGCGTAACGCAATGCTGTAGAGTCAGTTGGGCGGATGCTAAGGCAGATCGCAGTGATATTAAGGCCACCGTTGACACATACGAATGCTAATAGGAGGTCAGTGCAAGTGTCTTTTCTCTTCTTGTGGACGTAGTTAGGCTGATAAAGAGTGTGGTGACGGTGCATACGACAGGCGCTAACGAGGTGTACCAGACACTAACGAGGTGCACAAAGAAAGCTCGCTGAGAATATACTGCAACAGGTGAACCGAATCGGAGCATGTAAGACAGGAAAATTCCGCCAAATCATTCAAGAGAAAGCGTGGTGGTTACGGCGGCGTTGCGCTAGGAGGCTCAAGAGTGACAGATATTCAGGCTGCAAAGGACATATTATATGGTCAGAATACCTGTCAGCATACCTCAGCTATGCTTGGAATAGGCCTATCTGCATTGGAAAGTTATGTAGGAATTTACTAACCTGCCCTCCAAACGTACATCCGCGCATAGCGGGTCAAGCCTTCATGGGTCTCCATTCCGATCGTCCGATGATTCCGTGTTCAGAGCCCATTGCTGAGATGGTTTTACAGCGCTAGCCCTGAATGGTACGTTGGGACCGTTGCACGTTGTCTGCATCCTGAATATGAACCGAGCGCAGCCCTAAGTAGCTCCCGCGCGAGATTGAGCGAGTATGTCATCTTCTTACGCTACATATGTCATCGTTTATTTGTTCGTGAGCAGGCAGTCAGTCAGTCGCTTAATGCCGTGCCTTAGAAGATGGGTTGTCCGGCCAAACCCCGCAAACGTAGCATAAAACGCGAGCGCAAGCAACCACTACGTGAAATTCCACTAAGGTGCGGACTTAAAGGAAATCAAGAGCTTCAACGGCGATAGGACCTCAAGTGGTAGTTTGCGCTGCGGATCAGATTAGAAAATAACTCAAGGATCAGGAAGTGCGTACCCGTGCAGCTGACGTCTCCGAACGCAGGATACAGGCGAACAATTGTGGTACCACTCAAGAGTTTAAGCATCAATTCACCCCGAACTCGGTCGACTTTGTATATTCGGCCTGCAAAAGACTCTCAGAGATCTGGCAAATGTGAGTGCTAGATTAAGCACTTAATTAATTAAGCACTCAATTTATCAGTAACATCGTAGTCGCGCAGAATTAGGGTGCCATTTAGCTTTGGAGTTCGCAACATCTTTGAGAGTTTCCAAGTAACTTGTGATCTCAAATATATGTGGCGTACCTGCATCAAAAATTGCCAAGCATTGATGGGGCGCAGCTATTCTTCAATCTAGTGTACGAGCGTAAGCTTTGTAGCTTTTTGTTTACCAGCCTGTCTGGCACGGCTTCGTTCTCTGTGGCTAGCGGGAGTAGCTTGCCGACGAGCTAGAGAGAGAAAGAGAGAGAAACCATTAGATTAAACAAACTGAGAATTTAGACGGACATACAACGTCGGCCGATTGGCAAATCGAAGCCAGTGCAGCGCGCAGATGGCCTAGCCACGAGCGCAGCGTCCATGGCGGCGGCGGCGAGATTGAGGAGCCAGCGCCGCGGAGCAGCTGCTGCGGTCTCGGCACGGGTCACGCGACAGCCAGACCTCACGAACACACCCCTGTTCTGAGGCGGCGCAAGGTCGACCTTGGGAGAGATCGCGTAGCACAGCTTATACTCTAATAGAGAGCAGCATTTGCGCTTGGCTCGGCGGAATGAAAAAAAATCACAGGACGGTTACGATCGGGAAACACGAATCTTTGAGTGTTAGTGTGATGCGACAGCAAGGAAAGAACCACAGGCGCCGGGCCAGTGGACGTTTATACCCATCCTTGTCCAACGGTAGGCTTCGAACCAGTTAGCTCTCGCAGACAACGCGGACTAGGCCACCTGTCGCCTAAAACTCTCCCCACCCCCTCCCCCTCCCACTTCTTCTCCCCGAAATGTGGGAAGGAGCTTTCCCTTTCTTTACGTTCCTGCAGCGAACCGAAGCAGGTGGCGCTGCAGACAGCGATCCCGCCCACGACAGCGCGGAAATCGGGAACGAGCAAATTAGAGCTAACCCTCTAAAAAAATGGAGCGGCGTGAGAAAAGGCATCCGAAATTCTGACTGGGAAGATAAAAGGAACAGTAAGCTTGCACTTCACTGTTCCTTCCTCCGTCCCACATTTTGGAACTAACGTGCCCAATTATATCATACAATAGCTTTAATGACTGCGTTCATTTCCCTCTTCCCAGTTGTTACCACCCTGATATACCCGCATAGTCTGCGCAAAACTCGCCAAGTTGAGTTTCGGAGACTCGCGCAGTTACTTCGCGGTCTTTGCGAGTGCGACAACGTACTGCCAGTGTTTCAACACTGCTGGGGATATGTTTTGTCACTACTATTCTAGCTCGTGCAAGGATATACGCTTTAGTAAAACGGTACTGGAGTCACTAATTAAAAAGCTGCCGTCAGCATCGCTAAAACTTGCACACCGAATCGGACCTTGGTAGTGGCTACAGGTGGCTGCCTCTCTGGTACTGCTTGGTCCAACGTTCCCACCCTAAAAATCTATCTATTCCCTGGCGAATAGTACCTAATAAATTCTTATGTGCGAAATGCGAGAAGCGGCTAGGAGGCATGTCCTATTGGGTCAGCCTTAATTTTTTTTTTGGACTCCTTGGCAGCGTTAGCGTGCGCCAAAATTAATCGAAATGCGGCCTCCTCGGACGGAAAGGAGTTCCTTGTGAGAAAGGTTATTTTAAGTTTAGAAATTTTCCTCTCGGTCACAAGACCGCGCATTATTTTTTTCGATGAAATGCAATAAGAACTGCGTGATTTCTTTTGAATTGAAGTCGCCTGTTAGATACAGAATAATAATCCGATTTTCGTCCTCTCGTAATATCACTCCGAAGCGGATGAAACATTACACTGCATTTCCGGGCGCGACAAAGAGCAGAAAGATAGGAGAAGAGTGCTGCCAATATGCTTCTCGCACTAAGGAGTTTTTCGTGAGCTGAATGCTAATTTGTTTGTTCAGTAACGGTGCCCTTTATGCGAAGCATAAGGAGCTCATCGGTAAAAACAGTGGCCTCAGTGTCACATGCAGCGCGCAGCGTGTGGTCTTGTCCGCCAGCGAAGAAGAGCCCACACTCTCCGATGAAGAGCCGGACCGGTGGTCCGACAGCCCTACGCCCTGCGGACGGAGAGTGTGGCGCCATTGCGCCTGAATGAGAGACAGCGTCGCGTGCTCTCGCTTAAGTGGGCAGCTGGACACCGCAGCGTCCCAACGGGCGATTGGGCAAGAGCCAAATGCTCAGCGGGGTGGTTCAGTGCGCCGCTGATGCTTTGCTGATGCGGTAGTCTCTCCGGAACGCAGGCGTTTACGAGCGCGAAACAGTGGCATGTTTGTAGAGGCGGCCGCCGGACCAGACACTGGTTGAGAATTCCGATCAGATGTGAAGGAAGCGCAAGGTGAACTCAGATGTGAATGTGAAGCGGAGGCGAAGCGTGCCAAGCGCGAAGACCTTCGGCGCAGGGCACAATTTCATGCAGCGACGAACATCTTCTAGCGGTCAAGTTATGCATAGGTCACACAAAACGGCGAGATATTTGGACAAACTAACTAAATTATTATTCGTGTGCATCTCATAGCATCGCATTCTGTGCTTGGCCGGGTACTCATCGTCTTCGAATTTTAGACAAGCTTCACTGTAACGAGCTTTTTTTGCTATTTGGTCGCATTCTTGTATCATATCTGCATCGAAGAAAAATGTTGATATAGAGAACGTGTGTTGTGTGTTTCTTCTCTATGTGAACGTGTTTCTTCGCTGCAGATATGATACAAGAATTAGACAAGCTACCTCTCTCTTGTCACCTTTCACATCTACTATTCTTTTTTGTGCAACTTTCTCCACAACGGCAAGCTTCGGGTGTCCGTAACGCCAGAGGCAGCTACTCAGCCTTTACTCCTTTCACTCTAAAGATTCCTTACTTCACTATTCCAAGACTATACAGATAGTTCCCTCGTTTTACTCTACATTCTCTATCGACTCTTTTTCTCTTTTCGCTTCTTCCGATCGCCGCCAACGGCCACCATTTCCGTCCAAGAAGGAGCAGCTCATTTAGTAGTGGTGGCATACGACAACAAACGCATTCAGTTTTCAGACGACGTTGCGGAAATAGTTTCTGCGGCCCATTGCTATAAACCGAATAGCGAGTAGAACAGAGCTAACAGTATGAGCGCGGTGCCGAACAGGAAAATTTTCGGTTCACTCCTTTTGTGTTCAATTCCAGGTTTCACTCCGGAGCGGCATTCCGTTCCGGTTTGAAACGATTAAAACGATTTCTTCAAATGGGCTTAGGAGGCCAAAAAAATGGAACACAGAAGGGTTATCAAATCAACCCTATATATGCTTAATTTTATTTTGTACGTGGCATCGTTATAGAAACTTAAAATGACAAAATTTAGTTTTTCACATGATGTCTCGACTTGATAAACCAGTTTATTGTTCACAGCCAAAAGTATACTACTTCGCGTCGACGGCTGCAAATTCAAATAAACTAAACATTTGGTTTCCGTGTATTTCAAAATTTCAGCCACTTTTTTCTCTCTTTCTCAACTCTCTTGCCACTTCCGTCCAACCTGCATGCAAAAACAGCTTTCCAAAATAAATGCGTAAGGATACGCCATGTTTCAGACCAATACTTGTTTATGGAATACGAAAGTTAGATGATAAAACAACCAAATAAAGTGAAATATGCCGGAAGGATGCATTTTTTTCCTTTAGCAGACAACAAGGCAATATTTTTCTTTGCGCAAAGACAGTTTTTGGTTATGAGGTGGTTTGCCAGAATATTTCGTTCAGTTCATTTATTTGTGTGAATAAATCCAAAATAGGCTTCTCGAAAAAGGTCCCAGATTATACTATCATAAAAGCGTAGTAGTACGAGATTTTCTTCAGATACAAAGGCGTTCAAGACGTCGATGGCCTGCCGCACGAACATGCACTGTTCTTCTTCATCTTCAGCTCCAAGCTAGTCTAGCCAGGTCCCGACAGTATGGGAGGGGGTGGGAAAGAAACCCGATTACAAAGCAACCTAGCAGGAGAACAAACAGTGGGAAAAGTTGGCTTAAGTGGCAGGTCCAATTGTAACATGAAGGATAGCGATGAATTTTTGCGGATAAAGCTGTGAAGGTGCGACAAGTGTGTTAAGGTCTATCCGTCGAAGGATATGAGCCGACCGCACAGAAGAACTAGTATGAGGGTCAGAGTAGAGTTTAGGTCGAGGCGGAGAGCGCCGCAATACTCTTTGATGGTGGCGCGAAGAGGCATCCTCGACCCACCCATCAAGGGCGTTGACCAGGGTATCAACGGGGCCCTGATAAGAGTTTCACCGGCGAGCTGGTTAGCCAGCTCATTGCCGTTAATCGGCGAGTGCCCAGGGATCTATAAGAGGAAGACGGGGCAAGTGTGTAGCGAGGCAAGTGCGGCCTCGAGTTCTGTGGACAGATGTGGCGGGAGTTAGGTATAGAAGGGAGCGAATGAAAATACTGAGTGGCTTCAATGATGGAGAGAACCTCGAGCGATAGAATGTCAGGGGGTGTAGGAAAGGGCCGTTATTGTAAGTATCATAATAAGGGAGTAATTACTCATTGGCATCCAGCAGAGCTCAGCCATACGGCTACAAAGAAAAGTTGTACAGCTTTCTCAGAAACTTCGCAGTTAAAATAATTCGTTCCTCCTAGGCACGTCCTTGCGCTTTCGGCGATTCAGTCAGAGCCCCGCTCACGATTGATGTCAAGGAGACCAATATCATCGTAAGGCAGCACTCGTACGGAAGACCAGTGCTGGTGGTCACCAAAAAGAGCAGAAACTTGAATTTTTAAAATTATTTGTGAATTAACCTATGACGGATCGCAGAATGCGGCCAGGTCAAGTAAGATATGAAGGGGGCCAGTGAGGTTGTCGTTGCATATGTTGTGAAGATATCACAAAAAACAGAGGTGGCCGAGTGTTCTATACGATAGGAAGGCGAAGCTTCTCTTCTTACGAAAACATCTTCGACGGAAGTCAGACAGGTTGGGTTCTCGAAACAAGAGTTGAGAAAAAGCTCACACAAACCAATATTTTATTTTTGCCCAACGTTCTGGAACCAACTCGGTCCCTTCTTAGGGAGTGACTAAAATGTGTGCCAGCAGCAGCGTGGAGCTGCCTTCGCTCTCCCTTTGTTAGCACGTGGCGCAGTCCATTAACGTAGGCGGAGAGGAGCGTTCCTTGAGTCCTATTCATCGCCGCCTTTGTGAGCCAGATGTACCATGACTCGACATGTCCCCTCTTGAAAAGGTTTGGCTCCACGGCCAAGACGCTCACATCTCGAAGGCTATTCCGTGGTCCACGCTTCCGCAGTGTTCAGCGACGGGGTTGGCATCTTAATTAATTAGCCGGATGTCATTCTTATGTTGCCTTATTCATTAGTGAAGGTTCTTTGACTCGCCGATGTATGAGTGCGGGCATTCGGAGCATGCGATTTGGCTAATGAATTCAGAAGCCAAGCCTCTCCCCGGACACTGCACCGTGACGACCACCGAAGAGCCTTCGAGGAGGTGAGCATCTGGGCCGTGGAGACAAACCTGTTCAAAAGGCGATATGTGAAGTCATGGCACATCCGACTCACAAAAGTGGCGATGAATAGGACTCCAGGAACGCTTTCCTCCGCGTATATTACTGGATTGCGCCACGTGCTAAAAAAGGGAGAGCGAAGACAGCCCCCCGCTCCTGCTGGCATACATTTTAGTCACCCCTGAAGAAGGGACTGAGTTGGTCCCGAAACATTATGCAAAAATAAAATTTCGGTCAGCTTCAGTTTTCTCTCAACTATTGCTCTTTGCTTACGCTACCAATGATTCGAATGTCGAATACAGGGCAAAAAAAAAATGAATGCAATACAATGATAAGACGAAAAAGGCACGTTCTGGGCCTTCGCTTATCTGCGCTCTGTTCTACAAGAAAAACCATATCGAAAAACTTTCCGTAATAGTTATTCGAATCCCGCTCTGTGCAAAGAATTATGATTATTCTCCTGTTCATGCCATTCGACAGAAAAGCTTGGGAATGTTTCGGATAAATTCTTCTGGGTATTCGTCTTTGTTTGCCATCATTTTCTGCGCCAATTTCGCTGCGATTTTGGACGATGTTCTGTTTATTTTGCTTGGAATGGGAGCTAAAAATTGACAGATGATTACGATAGTCGGCAATTCGAACTTTGAGCCCATTTCTTCACACACCGCCTGCCACCCCTGCTAGGTGGCGTGTTACGTTGCTAGCCACCCTCATGGATCTTCCGGTAACAGCGGCACTGGCAGCTACTACGCGACGCCGGCGCCAACTACGATAACGACGCGGGAGCGCAGGAACGAGCGCCTAAGAGCTGCTAACAAAAACACTTCGTTAAATTGAAAGATCAGCAATTACGCAAGCACTGCTAAAGAAGAGCTTGGAAGGCATACATTTGAAGGTGTTACAAATATATGTGGGGAATTTACAGCGTGACCTTAGGCCTGGAGCCGAAAAGTTATAAAATTGGAATTAGGAATGGTAAAATGCAAGGTGACACAACAAAACCACAGGACTTAACGTGTACTTAAAAGATGTATTTAAGTGGTTGGACTGGCAAAATCCGAGGATGAATATTAACAGTGTTAACCTTAGTTATGCCCTAGACGCTGATGCTATTGCACTCCTTAAATATTGACAGGACTGCAGCGCGCCAAGAATTACAACATTATGTGGTATCGATGACATAAATAAATTGCTATAAAGAACAGGGCGCATCCTGAAATGAGCTTCTCCTTCTTTTTACTAAATCAGTCATGTTGATCTTTACTGATATAATATTTTGGGAGACTTCTATGAAAATTCGAGCCACATAAATAGAAATCAAAGTCTGCGATCAGCTCAACAGTCGTTGTTTCATTTGATGCCAGTGCAACCACCATTTTTGCTAAGCCGTTTCATCTATTGCCAGTGTTGCTGCTGGCCTAATGCCACTTTAGTGGTGACATTGCGTTGCAATGCGGGCATGTGTTCTCTGCTCGAACGACCATCCCTATTGATGCCTTCTAGAGAAAATAAAAGGAAAAAGAAAGAGGAATTTCTGAAGCAACATGTTCGGAACTAAAGATGTGGGCCAGTTGGTTCGTATTCATTTCAGGGACCTAGCGCAAACGACGCTACACAACACAAAATCACAGCAAAATTGCTTGAAAAGTTCTGGCCTGCTCAATGTTCAGAATATAAACTAAAGGCAGCAACATGTAAGCGACGCTCATCTAGTTAGAAGTGAAGGCGAAGAAAGCGAGCTTTGATGGTTTTGGTTTTTTTTTTACTTTTCTTGCTTAGTGCATCGAGTTCTGCCCTCAGCCAGTCTTTTTGTGCCAATTTCTGGCGCCTACGACGAACAATGCACAAATTATGTAAAAAGACATCTGCCACGAATCACACAGCATTTCGACGCTGCTCTCTGAGACAATGGTTGCCTTTGAAGCTAACTGTCACGAAAACGAAGTTGAATTGTTGTAATATGTTCACATGTTTTTGAGCATAATACAGAAAACAAGATAAACTTAGCATTTTCACTTGATTCATTTCTGTGATAGCAGTTCTAATAATTCCAATAAAATTTTCAGGAAGTAGTTCAAAAGAAAAAAAATTCACAAACAACATTTCTCATTGGTCCAGCGTAAAAAGTGGAATTGGTTTTGAAAGCAGAAAGACAGCACAGGAAAGAACGAAGTCGACAGGAACGAGTGCTAAGGATAGCACTCTGTCCTGTCAACTTCGTTCCTTCTTGTGCTGCAAAAGCGTGCAAAAGCGTCCTCGCGATTTAGCTTAAAAAGCTTCGCCTTACGTGCATTTGGAAGCATGAATGAAGTTTTGTTTCAAGACGCCAGTGTTCTCGCATTTCTGATATCACTGATACGACTACCTTACGCGGCTTTCTGTAGCTAAATGTGCGCGGGATAACCTCTCATTTTGTGTGAAAAAAGAATTCTGCTGCGTTGCAAGAACGTGGCGTTGAACCACATCCTCAACCGGTCCTCAAAGGTGTCTGTGAATCGTTCTTGTTTGGGTTCAATTCCTAGTTGGCAAAAGCCAGAAGTTTGGCTCGGATCCAGTTCCGAGCAAAAATGCAGTGCCAGATCAGGCTTCGAGTTCGTTCCGCTTCCGCTTCCACATTTTGGCTATGACCTACAGACTTCCTTGTGGTTTAACGCTTCTTATTCCTGTCAGCTATATGCGTCATCCATACTTACTGAACTGTACTAAGAGCGGCTTCGGCTATTTTCCCCCACGTCCACCTTGATATGAGCGGTGGAACGGGAACCGGCAAGAGTGCCAGGTGTACTACCACTAGCGTTTTCCGCGTAATATAAACTATGTAGTATTTATTTTTTATCTTGTGGGCGTTATGCGCAGCAGTTCTTAATTTACGCTTCTGCAGTTCTTAAGTGAGTTGTAATTCATTTGCGTCCACTCATGCGCAGCCATACGCCTCTACAAATAAATGCTATATAGCTTCCACAGAAACATCGTAGTTAAAGAAAAATTCATCCTGGTTCGAGGTTCGAACCCGGGACTACCGCTTTACCGGAGCAGTCGCTGTACAAACTGAGCTAAATGGGATGGCAGCGCTTGGGTGGACGCCAATGAGTAATTTTTTATTATGAACCTACTCAACCTTGAGCGTTTTCACTAAACATTTGACTAAGGTATTGCTGATGTAGCAAAAGATGTACTTAGCATGCGATTTGCCATAATATGTTCATTCTTGCATTCTATGCTCGTAGAAAGAGTGCCTTATACCTCAAATAGTTTTAAAAGTAACGATGCACACTCGGCAGCTCCAGAGAAAAGGCAAAACCTCTCTGCTCAGTTGGATCAGTACATTAGAGAGTAGTAGAAGTACTGGCATCTTTCCTTCCGCAAGGAGATGTTTTTAATTTTAAATGTTATCTTTTTAACGACTTGCAACATTGGAAATGGTTTGGTGACCGCCTATATTAGGACGGACAAAACTGTTTAAAAAGAATTAAAAACAGCTGAATAAAATAAGAACTAAAATACCGAAATTCATGATCAGTTCGCGCTCACTAAATGCTTATGAGCATCTGTCTGTTAGGAGCGTTCAGCACTGCGGGCCTCATATGTAGTAGCCGGTTACCTTTACCATTTTCCTTCCACACGTGATCCATGATGAAATTCACTGCGCTTATTTTCGTATATGAGATGCCTCAGCTCATGTTAAAATACGGTTTAAAAATATACCGAAGCACTCTACGACGGCGCGAACAAATGCAGGTTGCTATATATTGTATGGAGCAAGTCGCATTTTTTGTGTTCTGCTGAATTGAATTCTTAGTTGAGAATAATTAACCAACTTCGCAAGCAACGACGTTTGTCCAAACATTTCATTTATAAAGCTGCAGAACGGTCCGCAAAACGTCCGATTGAACAGTTTCGAACTTTCCATCTATAACGATTTAGTTTTTCCAGCCCACTGCAGATGCCAGCGAAATACAAAAAATACCACACGGCATGTCCGCTTGCGCACCACGGTTGCATTGTTCTCAAACGAACATATCGTTCAGCGTGGCGTGCTGCCGCTTAAAAGTTGACAGAACAGAGACGCCGCCGCTAGCTGTGCGATTGACGCCAGCGCAAGTGATAAGCGCTCCGTCAGCTCATCGCTATCGTGAACCGCACGGAAGCATATGGCTGGCATAAACTGCACAGTCAATGCCTGCGTTGCTTTCCTGTCACTTTTCAAGCGGCAGCAAACCCAGCTGAACAATCGGTTCGTTTGCCCCCGGAAAGTTTCAGAGCAATGCAATCTTGCCGCGCGAGCGGGCATGCCATGTGGTATTAAGGCGAAAGCCTTTAATGGCTCATGCTCGCGACCCTGTCCGTCCGTTCGTCCGTCCGTTACGCTCTTCAACTCAGTAAGAAAAAAACTTTGCGTACGATGGGATGCGAACCACCATTCTTCAGTTCCGCAGCCGAGCGTGCTAACGACTACGCTACTTCCTGCCAACGCATATGTAGTTCCCCTTGTCTAGGACGCTGGAGAGTGTTTTCAGAAAGGCTTCGAATCAGACAGATGCCTCCCAAACGCCTTCCAGTGTCTCCAGGGTTTAATATTCACAAACAATTGTGACTTAATTAACATCTTAACCACACATCAGTGACACAAGCAGCAACATCGCGCTAAAGGTTTTTGCTTCACCCCACTTTAGGTCAACACAGTGCCCCCCCCCCCCTCGAAGTTTTTTTTTTAGATTTTGCTGGCAACCGCAGTAAGCGAAGAAAACTAATACGTGATGGACAGAAAGTTGCACAGTATTCATAGAAAAGTTTTGAGGACCGTTTTGCTACTTTTCAATTGGAATTTTGTGCTGAACTTCGTCGCTTGTGAAGTTGGTTATTTAATCTTCACTAATTTTGCAAATTGGCAGAATATAAAAATAGTGGGACTTTCTCCACAGATTACCAAGCCCGATGCATATAATCGAGTTGTCTTAGAGTGCCTTGGCGTATTTGTAAACCGTGGATAATGTTAGCGGGGACACCCTATATCCTGTCACTGCATTGAGTGGCTTTAAAACTTTACGCTATGCAGGCACACATTACGAGCAAAAGGAATGCAAATGAATTTCACGAGCCTTTATGAAACTTTGCAGGCCGCACAGCATGTCTTTAGACGTGGAACTAAAGGCAACTGAATCCCAAAAGCCTCTGATGATCATCAAGACGGGTGCGTATAAAGTTCTACTGCTTCCTGTGTCACTATGCCCAATGCGGAGAGTTGCTGAATCTAGAATGCAGCTTCTGTTGTTAATCGACTTAACTACCCAATGCCATCTACTGCACAAAGTAAATTGAAAGTTAATAGGAGAGTTTTTTTCCCTGCAGTGGGCGTATCCAGGCGGCTGATGATGACGACCGTCCACTAGAGCGCGACCACACAACAATAAAAGAAAGCTACTGAGAGGATATATGCCCAGCTTTGCTTTGTAGTCGTAATGCTGTGATCATGCGGATGCTAGTTACTGCTTCCTGTATTGAGATCTTACAGTAAGCTGCGAAACACCTTCCTTCAACCAAAACGTTGTTCAAAAATCCCGACGTTTCGGACCCGGCTCGGTTTCTTCAGGCTTGAGAGGGGGATGCTGGCTTGCGTCTTTATGTATGCACGTGGTGAGGGGAATGAAGGACTGAGGTGTTATGAAGGGAGCGCGGGGAGGAGATGGGGAGTTGTCAACATTGGGGTGTATGGTCTGGTTTATGGACGTTTAACGTTCCAAAGCAACTCAGGCTATGAGGGATGCCGTAGTGAAGGGCTCCAGAAATTTCGACCACTTGGGGTTCTTTAACGTGCACTGACATCGCACAGCACACAGGCCTCTAGAATTTCGCCTTCATAGAAATTCGACCGCCGCGGCCGGGATCGAGCCCGCGTCTTTCGGGCCAGCAGCCGAGCGCGATAACCACTCAGCCACCGCGGCAGCTTGTGTTATATGGCTGTAAGCTATGCTTTGAGATGGTTCGAAAAAGTTTTGGTTGGAGATGTCTCGCTGTTTATTATAAGTTACCTAACCTATCCAGAAAGACAAATCTGTCGGTATGTTTCTTTCACAGTTTATTGAAATTTCCTCCACCTTTGGGCTTTATCTTACACACACTGGACCACCTGCTTTCCCTCTTTGGTGTGTTGTTAAGTCCGTCCTCACCCTGCTATCTGCTAGCCGTCCTGCATGGCTAGCCTATGTGGCATAGCTGCTTCCCATACAGTCTGAGGTCTTGGGCTTGTGGTTCGACCAGGATGAAGTGTTATTCATCGGCAAGTTTTGTGGAAATGCAGTCTACAGAGACACAAGTCTACAGAGTCTACAGAGACACTAAAGACTGCTTACGTGATAGAAGGAGTAAGTCCACCTGCTCAGTATTTGAACGCCGTCCCTGCGCGCTGTGACTTGATGTAACCTGATGCCACTCAGCTGGCGATTCTACATATGCTTGGCTCTGCGTATCTGCGCGCTAACTTCGTGAAGGCAGTCGCCGCCTTATTGCGACCCGTGCTCTGCCTTAAGGGTAGGACACGACAGCTAACGGATTAGTGCCCATATATGCAGAAATGGTCTTTCTCTACTTAACATTCATAAATCCCTGGGAATCCTCGTACCACGCCTGGCGCAGTTGTGCAGCTTTTAAGAGGGGCGCCGCTGCCCTGGGATGGCAAGAGAGAGAGGGTTTACTGACGGGAAATGCAGAGACGGCCGGAAAAATAAACATCTGGCCTGCTACTCTGCGCTAGGGAACGGGAAGAGGAGAAAAAAGAGGGTCACGATTGGAGATGATGATGGGAGGAGGCAGATGAAATAATACAAAAAAACAAGACACATGTTCTAACATCACAACCGCGAGGCAAGGCCCGTGTCGCTTAAAAGCATGAGAGCGCTCGCGTTGCCTGTACAGTTTTCGAACTATCTGGCCATGCGCCGAGGATCAAATCCTCCGGGAGAGGCCTTCTGTCCCTTGACTTCAAAGGAGTTGCTAGCAGGAGTCTTTCTCGTGCATATGCTGGGCACGCCACTAAAGCATGTTCTACAGTCTCTAGCACGCCAGATGTGGTACAGTGCGGGGAGTCCGCTTGTTCAATTAAGTGCAAGTACTTGCGCGTGAAGACGGCGTTTAAACGTAGCCTATAGATTATGCATGCAATAGGGCATGGTATTCCGCGAGGCACAGAAAAGGTCATCGCCGGATCTAGCCGTTTAAGGTGGATGTGTCGAGTGTCTGACTGTGCCCAGTATCTAGCCGTCGCACTCCTAATTGATTCCGAAAGGAAACAAGTGGTGTCCGGTCTAGAGAGCGACACAGCTGTGCGCAGGCCACTGCTGAAGGCGCTGCTTGCTTCAGCGTCGCCGGTCTGATTTCCATCGAGTACGCAGTGTCCCGGGATCCACTGGAACACTATACGGTAACCTTTTTCCTGAGCAGATTACAGGAGTCTAGTTATATCAAGAGCCAGACTCTGGTAGGCGGTGTGGCGTAGGAAGCATCCCAAAATTTGTAGCGCAGGTTTAGAGTCATTGAAAATGCATCACTCCTGAGGCGGTTCTCCGCATATGTGGCGGATCGCTTCCCGAAGACCCGCAAGCTCTGCTGCGGTTGAAGTAGACTTGTGTTCTAAAATGAACCTCCGGGTCGTCTGCTGAGCAGGCATTGCGAAAGCCGCTGTTGATGCCTTTGGTGACGCAGATCCATCCGTGTATACGTGCACACAGTTTTGGTATTCTGACCAGATGGCCTTTTTCCTGAGCAGATGACAGGAGTCTAGTGATATATCAAGAGCCAGAGCCTGGTAGCCTGGTAGGAGCGCTCCGTTGGGCCCCTGGGATGGAAAGTAGTGCCACTGGTAGAATTTGTGCGATCCAGGCTCCTCTTCTTGAGCAACCTCACGCAACCAATGATTAATTTAACCGCCACCTGCCACGAGGTTGCATGTGGACGCAATCTTTTCTGCGTAATATTGATTGTCAGCGCGCGCGCACGCACGCACGCACGCGCGCACACGCGCACACACACACACACACACACACACACACACACACACACACACACACACACAGCACGCACGCACACGCACACGACACACACACACACACACACACACACACACACACACACACACACACACACACACACACACACACACACACACACACACACACACAGATTTTCTCTTAATGGGGCAAGTCTCACTCGGTAAAATAGGCCTAATTGCTGGATTTTTATAAGCGAAACCGCAGCGACACATGACGAAGACGACGTCACAAGCGCACACTCACCAATAAATTTTATCTAAAAAAACCTCGGACTTTCATAACAGCAAAGTGAATCAAAAAATTACGTCCGGTCCCCAAAAACAACCACGTGGCAACAGGTCAAGCCCTCTGCACTTTTTGCGCTCTCAATTCAGCAATGAAATGTACCCGACTTTCGTTCAGGGTTGTGCAGATATCGAAATTTTTAAAAAGTATTTTCAACCCCGAAGGTCAAATAACCAAGAACAGTAGCAAGCGGATATCTTTCCTATTTTCCAAGTTTGAATTATTTATCTCTTTGGTGGCTATATTTTGGATCAGTAAGACCACTTATTGGAAAAAAAAAACTTTGCCGCACAACGATCACCTTTTCATAATCGCAGAACACGCCTATCTGAATGAAAAAGATATTCTCGGCGGACGTGCCTTAATGATATCAAAACATTAAGCATTTTAGTGAAAAATAGCATAAAAATAATCCACCTGTCAGAGAAAAACACGATCTCTGCTATACAATATCCAGCTGAACTTCTCTATAATGAAATAAAAGGGGCCGCCCAATTGATTCGTTAAAGCCGTTGTTTCGTTATAGCGGTACGCAACCCTCGCTGCAAATGTCGCTAGTCAGCGGGCGGACCTGCCACTGTACATACTACAGACAGCATAGGCGTAGCTTAGTGTGCCGCCGATGTGCGTTACGAGAGCCTTCAGCACGCGCACCAAGCCCCCACTGCGCGGTCGACTACACTGACCGCAAATTACAGCCGCGCCAGCGCACGCCTGTCTCTCCAATAGCTCGTGTGGGTTCCAAAGCCTACGCCGCTTGCCTTGGACAAAGTATGTCATAGAAGGAAGGAAGAGGCCTGTTTAGCATATTTAGCTCCCTTTTCTAGGAGCTGAAGCCATTATGGGTCACTTTAAAAGACAGCGCTCACCACAATTTTCTTCGTGACTGCCCGTTTTGGTTGGGTTCGCCGCTCAGCCAATATGCACGCAAGCCGAAAAGCTCCACATTTGGAAAAAACAACGCCCCTTAAGACAAGGACTGAGCGAAATATAACGACACAGTGATGTGTCGTTATATCCCGCATACTTAATCTCATCCACCCACCTAACTTTCTTCCGCCCCAACTATTGCTAGTCCAGGCCTCTGAATACCCCCTGTACACAGGTGGTGAACAGCACTGGCTAAATCGAGTCTTCCTGCCTGACACCCTTTTGAAATATTAGTGCTGACATCATAGAGAGCTATGGTGCCTGTGCAGCCGTTATAGATATCTTCCAGTATATTTACATAAAGCTCAACTACACCCTAGTTGCATAATACGTGCATTACTGCTAGTGTTTCGACAAAGTCAGATGCTTCCTCGTAATCTATAAAGCTATATATAGGGGTGCGTTATACTGAGCACATTTCTTTATCATCAGATGGATAGTGTGATTATGGTCCATTGTTGAGTAGACTTCATGAAAGTTTGCCTGATCATTTTGCTGAATGAAGTTCTGACACTATTAGCCATCACCTTAGTAAATACTTCGTAGACAACTGACAGTAAGCTGATCGGGCTATAACTTTTTCAAGTCCTTGACGTCACCTTTCTTACTCCTTAAGATAATATCAGCCTTCTTCCAAGCCTCCGGCAGGCTTCCAGCGTGATAAGCTCGGGAAAAATGTCTTGAACTAAACCGTGCCGTTGACAGTTCAGTTCATTCCTTCGTCAGACAGCTTAAATCTGCTTTGCGCGGTAGAGCCCACTTGTGGCCCTTTTTTATAACATGAACACCAGCTCCTACTAGCTCCATCATCGTGGTGCCTCAGTGGTTACGGCGCTCGGCTGCTGGCCCGAAAGACGCGGGTTCTATCCCGGCCGCGGCGGTCGAATTTCGATGGAAGCGAAATTCTAGAGGCCCGTGTACTGTGCGTTGTCAGTGCACGTAAAAGAACTCCAGGTAGTCAAAATCTCCGGAGCCCTTCGCAACGGCGTCCCTCATTGTGTGAGTCGTTTCGGGACGCTAGTGCTCTTTAAACCATAAACCAATTCTATTAGCTCCATTCTCAATGACGCGCCGTCGTCGTCGGCGGCCCCACCACATTTAGAGTATAGGAGGGAGACCTGAAAATGCAGGGGGACAAGCAAGTGGTTTGCAATGGGTAGCAAAGTGTAGAAGAGAGATAGGGTAAGGGGCGAGGGAAGCGGGTGGGAGGCGTTGGGTGGCCCAGTGGTCTAGGCTTCGCCTCGGCTGCGAAAGGATGTTGGCTTGAAACACACAGCAGAGTATCACTTCAGTCCTGTGCAAGTCCGGATTCATCTCCGCCTGTCTGGCTTTGCGAAAAAACAACACAGCACACGTCTCTCATCTTTGCTGCTGTCAAACCACAGCTAACACTTGAACGTTCGCGTTGCACACTCGTGAAGATGCTGGGATTTTATGTTATTATTTATTTGTGGGTGAATGGGCTTACCTTTGACCATCCGCCACGACTGTGTGAGGTACTTCTGCGTCACCGGGTACTACGAGTAAAATAGGTACAAGCACACGTGCGGCCTGTTGCTCGGCCATTATTGAACATGAACGTCAGAAAGGTAACTCGGCTTGTCCTGGGAAATTGCCCTTTGATAAGGGTGGCCATTATTTTCAAACCGTTGCGCTGAATAGTGAGTAATTCGCTTTATCGTTGAGCAACTTAAATCCGCCTTGCCAACTTCTGGCCCTTTCGGAGTTCCTGTTAAAGCCAACAGTGACAATATTTGAAGGCGCAAGCTCCATTCCTAAGCCACGTACCCTGGAAAGCTGCGTATCAAGCCGGACGATGAAATATACCCATTTGACGAAACCGATGGGTGCTCGGGCGGCGGTGGAAATCAAACCCACCGCCTCCCGAAGTCGAAATGGCCCACGCTTGTGGTAGTGCATCCGCCTCTCATTTGGCAGGTGTTGAGTTCGATCCACAGATCTGCCGGGTGCCCACCAGTTTTCTAATGGGTACAACATTTCCTCCAGACAGGTTCTCGGTTTTTCTGGGGTGAGTAGCATGGAAAAGCGTTTTGGATCAAACCGTTACACTGAGGGGTCAGCGAGTTGTTCCGCCGTTAAACAGTTTAAAATTACCTGATGTAGCAAAGCCCACTTATGTCGTATTTTCCCTCACTAACTCACACAGCCCGAGAAATCCGCACATGCCCTAGGTCACAGTGATACTCTGAAGTTTGTCTTATTTCGAAGGATAGCTTACAGTAGCTAGAGTTGAACCTGTAGGTCTGCTGAGACATGCCTGTTATAGCTTACAAACTTGATCTTGCAGTAAGAACCCCCGTGTAAACATGGTAACACGAACCACCTTTGCAGGCTGAGGTACTTTAAACTGGGTTTGCCCTCGAAATGGTGCGGAGGGGTTTTTAGAGCCTGCTCCAAACGCACACCCTAGAGTAAGCTGGGCGCTGGGCCGGAGGACGCTTGTATCCTCTTTCACTGGTGAATGTCGGACGGTGAATTTTGCACCAACTACCTCCCGCAGCCGAAGCGGCCGCCCAAACCAGTACGCCGTGACAGTCAAAAGAAAATTACCGGCCAGGGTTCTGAGAATCTAGGTATCTTATTTGCGCCCCATGTTATACTACTACTTTCTTACCTACAAAAAATATTTATGCATGCTGCATGCACGAAAAAACTGGCTCAAAAATTTCTGATCTGCATCGATGCTACTGCTTGTATGTGAATTACCTAAACTAAAAAACTGTCCGCAGAGACGCTTCAGACTTCTTGCATATGAGAAGGCGTAAGCCCGCCCGCTCACTTTATAAACGCAGTCGCCGTGCGCTGCCGCGTGCTATAACCCGGTGCCACACAGATGACAATCCTACCTTTGCACGGCTCTGCATAGGACACTACAATGTGCAGCCCACGGCGCGGGTGTGTGTTACAGTTTAATACGAGGAGCGATCGGCTGTGGTGATAGCCTAATGCTATTAGTCATTGTAGGCTCATTGTTTTGCTTTGCTTGGTCGTCGTCACGTCGTGCGGCGATATTAGTTCGACGGTAGCAATTATTGATGAAGATGAGCATGTTCAATTTACTGCGCGCGAGATTGTGTATGTTACTTCGATAGCAGTATTAGCGACCTGTTCGCTACGCGGCGGGTCCAAATCTCAGTCGCGGTGAAGTTTATTTTTATTTATTTAAGTTTGGCTTGCTTACACCGACGGCAGCGACGCGGCTCAAACCCAGAACAGGCGCTTTAAAGCAGAGCTCTAAAAATCTCCCTTTGTCGTTAAAACACAATAGAGTGAAAACACTACAGTACCCGTTCAGAACTGTTTGATGTTCTGTTTACTGCGTGCTACAACGCTCTAACTCTAATGATGGAAAGGAAAACAGACTTCAGCAACAAAGCACGATATGCTCTCCGTTAATGCAAGTCTGTTCTTTTGATTGGTCCGCAGCGTTCTAGTTTTGTTGCACGAATAATCAATATGCATAAAAAATTGGCCCTTGTCTTGATACTGTTTGTTGTATTTATTTTTTTGTAGATGCAAAAATTACTGAGTACACCACGGAGAAGATTAATGTGAACGAAGAGTGTGCTATTTTCAGTTTTATGAGAGAAGGTAAGTGCAGCAGTGAGAGCATACAAGCGGTTCAGATTGCACATATACTTATATCAAATGCCCCGTTGCTAAATACAAGATTTCAGCTGAACCTCCGCTCATTCTTTCCTGGGTTACGCTTGTAAATGCTGTCGATATTTTGTTTTCAGAAGCGTCCCTCGTCGGCTATAAAGCTTCCTGGTATAGTCGTATCAGTTCCGAGCAGATCCCTCTGGCAAAAAAAAAAGCTGGGAACTTTGACAGATTATACCACCAGTTGAAGGCAGCTACACAATCACTATAATCAATTCATATTTGAAAATCTTCGCCGGGAATTCCGTCAAAGGTTGTGGCTTCCAGAGTGTGCGTAAAATAACTGATTGTCGTGCCGTAGTCATATCTATACGTTCGGGTTGAAACTTCTGTAACCGGGTACGGTCCGACAGTGGTCCATGTTCGTGTGGCAGCCTTTACATTAGACGGCTGGCTGAATAGACTGGGGACAGGTCTTTCGGGGTGAAACGAACAGGGCTAGTGTCAAGGCTCGTGATAGCGCCCGCAAATCGAACGGGAACCCAGATGCCACGTGGTGGTGACGCTCCTCCAGCAGCCAGGATGACAATGGGCTGAGTTGCGCCCACAAAGAACTGAACAACTATGCTGCGGATATAGTAAAAAACGTGATCAACGTCATCGAAGAGCAGAATCACCTCCTCTCTCGGAGCGAAGAGCATCTTCGATACTATCGAATAACATAGCAGTTGGTTTTGTTTGCGAACATTAGAGATAATGCTTCTCTGATCTCGCGTCAAAAGCAAAACAATAAAGCCGCTTGGCGACGGAGCATAAGCAAACATCAAACATTAGAAAAGCTCACGCTAGTATTACAAATCAATTATGAAGCCGCATCAAAGGAAGCGCCACCAAGAGGGAGTGTCACTTCAGAGTAAAGTGAGAGCTCATACGGTTATCTGAGTTTTACTTCCATTTGTCAGAAATGTAATCATGTCGAAACAACACATTCACAGCACCAGTCCATCATTTCCTTTTTTTATTGCGAATTTAAGAAATAAAAGGTTAACGAAAGACCTAAAAACATTTTGTCACAAACAGTTGATCAAACCTAGGCAAAGAAATTGTGTAAAGACTTTAAAGCTGCCATTCTTGAGAGGCATCCTATTTCCGGCTGCCGTGTCTACAGGTATTCCATGCCGCTGGTAAAGAATTCTTCAAAGTGCGATCTCAAATGCCTTGCATGTGGAGCTCCCATTACAGATCGTCAGAAGATGTGAAACGGGTACAAGCATGAATTCATAGCTTTCGTTTGGAAGCCTTTGTTAAATGATTTCTTGTAGAAAATCCAGAAAAATATACCCTTCTCTCCAATCTCTATAAACACTTTCAATAGTTTCTGGCTTTCGACGAATAAACAATTAGGGTGTGCGAATATTTCAAGTTTTAATTTGAGAATCTATCTTGCTATTCAATTCGTCGAGCTAATTAAATAGCACACATCCAAAATTATTCGAAATGAATCAGATATGTTCCCAAGCTTTCGCCTATAACGGTGTACAAGAGCACAGATTCTAAACGTATTATAAGGCCATTTACAGAGAGCAGTTCGCTCTGTCCACCACAGGTGGCGCTATAAGGACGGCCGCCATTTCTGGCCTTCGGACCCGTCGTTAACAGCTTCGGGGCGCAGACAAAACTGCTGATCTGCGACTTCCGTAAGAATGTCACATGACACCCGAACACACCGCTGTGGTACGGATGTCTTGTGTATTGTTGGATAAATACCGTGACGAAGAAGACGAAGCTGGCAGTGGCGCCGGACGGAGCGCTCGCGCTAGGCCGGCGGCCATTAAATCATCTCGTTGTCATCATTAATTCCGTGTCATTCTTCGGCTGGCCGTGACGTAAAATATATTAGCGCGGTGTTGATGCTTGTGTCACTGATGTGTGGTTAAGATGCTAAGTACACAGTTGTTCCTGAATCTTAAATGCTGGAGACACTGGAGGGCGTTTGGGAGGCATCCGTCTGATTCGTTAACTTTCTGCTAGCACTCTCTAGCGTCCTAGACAAGGAGAACTACATATGCGTTGGAAGGAAGTAGCGTAATCGTTAGCAGCCTCGTATGCGGAACGGAAGGATAGTGGTTCGAATCCTATCGTGCACAAAAATTTTTTTCTTATCCGAGTTGAAGAGCGTAAAGGACGGACGGACGGACGGACGCGAGCATGAGTCATTAAAAGCTTTCGTCTTAATATGTAGGGCTAATGTCTGTGCAGCATAATACAGAAGTGGCGCAAAATACAGAAGCGATTTATTACATTCGGGGCACTTCGCGGCACAAGCCGCCGTTTTTCGAGGAGTTTGCCTTTAGATTTCATGCTGCTCTCTCGGAGAACAGAACGTTAATGGGTTTTTCAACGAAAAGAAATAAAAATATCATAAGCCCTACGCTCCAGTTAGTTTCAGCGCCAGCAGTAGCTGCGGGAATGCCAGAACGACCTGGCGATATCTCCACAGCAGTGATATATATTACGCAGTAGTTATGGCAAACAAAAAAAAACATTAGTTCAAATGAGACAAAAATGGA
This sequence comes from Amblyomma americanum, assembly GCA_030143305.2. NCBI lineage: Eukaryota > Metazoa > Arthropoda > Arachnida > Ixodida > Ixodidae > Amblyomma > Amblyomma americanum. The sequence goes on along the minus strand of JARKHS020033547.1, from coordinate 101,335 downwards.
GGTTTATATATCTAGCTTGACTGAGACAGAGAGGAAGAACCGGAATATAGCAAAAAAGCTAATGCTGCTAGACTGATGAGCGACGACACATTCTATTTGAGGGTTCTAGCTCATGTGATTCCGGAAAATTCTTCCTACTGTTTTAATCATCTCTTTGAAGCACATGCGTGTTTTTGCAATCTTTATGTCGAAGTTCTGGCTAATTACCAATTTTATTAAAAGAAAAAGTACTGCTTTAGTTTTTTCAGTATTTAAAAGTAGTGGATTTTTTGGCTACACGTTATTAATCCATTCAATGAGTCATTTATTATTGGAAGCAGTTGAAAGGCCGTTCAATAGAAAAATAAACATATATCTGCATATACAGTATTGTGCGTTTTTACCGTGAAAAGACTCAGAAGTTTCCCCGCCTCAACTACTGGCTCATTTGCTGTGAAACTGCACGCAGAGCTTTCGTATTATGGTAACTTTTGTATCATAGCAAGTTTGATGACGATAATTATTAGAGCCGTGCATGGTGCGAAAATGTAATCGTCTGCGTTAAGATCGGCGAAACAAGGCCCGTAGACGACGTTTTATCGCTGAAGAGCGGCAGTGGCGCCATCTGTTTTTGCAGGGGAAAACGTCGCGACAAGGCTCCCGAGGCGAGTATTGCAAACTATATTCTTTGAAAGGTGACCGTTAGTGACCGTTAGTGATACCGTTAGTGATAACGGCCAGCGACTTTCTCTCGACAGCTGCCACGATAGCACGCGCACGTGTCAGTCGAAGTTCTTCCGCCGCCCCTGCTGCTGCGTAGTGATCGCTGTTTGGCCGTGCGGTTCCTCCTACTGTGCGTTGTCCTCTTGTAGAGGCGTTCTTTCTACGGTGGTTGCGAACAGTCAGCCGTTAGGAGCAGCAGCAGACCGTCAGTGATACCGGCCGGTGACTGTCTATCGATAGCTGTTACGATAGCACTCGCACGTCTCAGTGAACGTTCTTCCGCCACCCCTGCTGCTGCTAAGTGATCGCTGTTGCGCCATGCAGTTCTTCCTATTGTGCGTTGTCCTCTAGTAGAGGCGTTCTTTCTACGGTGGTTACAAACAGTCAGCCGTTAGGAGCAGCAGCAGACCGTAAGTAATACCGTCCGGCGATTGTCTCTCGATAGCTGCCACGATAGCACTCGCACGTCTCAGTGGACGTTCTTCCGCCAACCTTGCTGCTGCTAAGCGATCGCTGCTGCGCCGTGCAGTTCTTCCTATTGTGCGTTGTCCTCTACTAGAGGCGTTCTTTCTACGGTGGTTACGAACAGTCAGCCGTTAGGAGCAGCAGCAGACCGTCAGTGATACCGGCCGGTGACTGTCTATCGATAGCTGCCACGATAGCACTCGCACGTCTCAGTGGACGTTCTTCCGCCACCCCTGCTGCTGCCAATTGATCGCTGTTGCGCCATACAGTTCTTCCTATTGTGCGTTGTCCTCTAGTAGAGGCGTTCTTTCTAAGCTGGTTACGAACAGTCAGCCGCTAGGAGCAGCAGCAGACCGTAAGTGATACCGTCCGGCGAATGTCTCTCGATAGCTGCCATGATAGCACTCGCACGTCTCAGTGGACGTTCTTCCGCCACCCCTGCTGCTGCTAAGTGATCGCTGTTGCGCCATGCAGTTCTTCCTATTGTGCGTTGTCCACTAGTAGAGGCGTTCTTTCTACGGTGGTTACAAACAGTCAGCCGTTAGGAGCAGCAGCAGACCGTAAGTGATACCGTCCGGCGAATGTCTATCGATAGCTGCCACGATAGCACTCGCACGTCTCAGTGGACGTTCTTCCGCCACCCCTGCTGCTGCTAAGTGATCGCTGGTGCGCCATGCAGTTCTTCCTATTGTGCGTTGTCCTCTAATAGAGGCGTTTTTTCTACGGTGGTTACGAACAGTCAGCCGTTAGGAGCAGCAGCAGACCGTAAGTAATACCGTCCAGCGAATGTCTCTCGATAGCTGCCACGATAGCACTCGCACGTCTCAGTGGACGTTCTTCCGCCAACCTTGCTGCTGCTAAGCGATCGCTGCTGCGCCGTGCAGTTCTTCCTATTGTGCGTTGTCCTGTAGTAGAGGCGTTCTTTCTACGGTGGTTACGAACAGTCAGCCGTTAGGAGCAGCAGCAGACCGTAAGTAATACCGGCCGGCGAATTTCTCTCGATAGCTGCCACGATAGCACTCGCACGTGTCAGTGGGCGTTCTTCTGCCACCCCTGCTGCTGCTAAGTGATCGCTGTTGCGTCGTGCAGTTCTTACTATTGTGCGTTGTCCACTAATTGAGGCGTTCTTTCCACGCTGGTTACGAACAGTCAGCCGTTAGGAGCAGCAGCAGACCATCAGTGATACCAGCCGGAAACTGTCTCTCGATAGCTGCTATAATAGCACGCGCACGTGTCAGCCGACATTCTTCCGCCGCCCCTGCTGCTGCGAAGTGATCGCTGTTGCGCCGTGCAGTTCTTACTATTGTGCGTTGTCCACTAAATGAGGCGTTCGTTCCACGCTGGTTACGAACAGTCAGCCGTTAGGAGCAGCAGCAGACCATCACTGATACCGGCCGGCGACTGGCTCTCGATAGCTGCCGTAATAGCACGCGCACGTGTCAGCCGACGTTCTTCCGCCGCCCCTGCTGCTGCGAAGTGATCGCTGTTGCGCCGTGCAGTTCTTACTATTGTGCGTTGTCCACTAATTGAGGCGTTCTTTCCACGATGGTTACGAACAGTCAGCCGTTAGGAGCAGCAGCAGACCGTAAGTGATACCGGCCGCCGACTGTCTCTCGACAGCTGCCATAATAGCACGCGCACGTGTCAGCCTACGTTCTTCCGCCGCCCCTGCTGCTGCGAAGTGATCGCTGTTGTGCCGTGCAGTTCTTACTATTGTGCGTTGTCCACTAATTGAGGCGTTCTTTCCACGATGGTTACGAACAGTCAGCCGTTAGGAGCAGCAGCAGACCGTAAGTGATACCGGCCGGCGACTGTCTCTCGACAGCTGCCATAATAGCACGCGCACGTGTCAGCCTACGTTCTTCCGCCGCCCCTGCTGCTGCGAAGTGATCGCTGTTGTGCCGTGCAGTTCTTACTATTGTGCGTTGTCCACTAATTGAGGCGTTCTTTCCACGATGGTTACGAACAGTCAGCCGTTAGGAGCAACAGCAGACCGTAAGTGATACCGGCCGGCGACTGTCTCTCGACAGCTGCCATAATAGCACGCGCACGTGTCAGCCGACGTTCTTCTGCCACCCCTGCTGCTGCGAAGTGATCGCTGTTGTGCCGTGCAGTTCTTACTATTGTGCGTTGTCCACTAATTGAGGCGTTCTTTCCACGATGGTTACGAACAGTCAGCCGTTAGGAGCAGCAGCAGACCGTAAGTGATACCGGCCGGCGACTGTCTCTCGACAGCTGCCATAATAGCACGCGCACGTGTCAGCCTACGTTCTTCCGCCGCCCCTGCTGCTGCGAAGTGATCGCTGTTGTGCCGTGCAGTTCTTACTATTGTGCGTTGTCCACTAATTGAGGCGTTCTTTCCACGATGGTTACGAACAGTCAGCCGTTAGGAGCAGCAGCAGACCGTAAGTGATACCGGCCGGCGACTGTCTCTCGACAGCTGCCATAATAGCACGCGCACGTGTCAGCCGACGTTCTTCCGCCGCCCCTGCTGCTGCGAAGTGATCGCTGTTGCGCCGTGCAGTTCTTACTATTGTGCGTTGTCCACTAATTGAGGCGTTCTTTCCACGATGGTTACGAACAGTCAGCCGTTAGGAGCAGCAGCAGACCGTAAGTGATACCGGCCGGCGACTGTCTCTCGACAGCTGCCATAATAGCACGCGCACGTGTCAGCCTACGTTCTTCCGCCGCCCCTGCTGCTGCGAAGTGATCGCTGTTGTGCCGTGCAGTTCTTACTATTGTGCGTTGTCCACTAATTGAGGCGTTCTTTCCACGATGGTTACGAACAGTCAGCCGTTAGGAGCAGCAGCAGACCGTAAGTGATACCGGCCGGCGACTGTCTCTCGACAGCTGCCATAATAGCACGCGCACGTGTCAGCCTACGTTCTTCCGCCGCCCCTGCTGCTGCGAAGTGATCGCTGTTGTGCCGTGCAGTTCTTACTATTGTGCGTTGTCCACTAATTGAGGCGTTCTTTCCACGATGGTTACGAACAGTCAGCCGTTAGGAGCAACAGCAGACCGTAAGTGATACCGGCCGGCGACTGTCTCTCGACAGCTGCCATAATAGCACGCGCACGTGTCAGCCGACGTTCTTCTGCCACCCCTGCTGCTGCGAAGTGATCGCTGTTGTGCCGTGCAGTTCTTACTATTGTGCGTTGTCCACTAATTGAGGCGTTCTTTCCACGATGGTTACGAACAGTCAGCCGTTAGGAGCAGCAGCAGACCGTAAGTGATACCGGCCGGCGACTGTCTCTCGACAGCTGCCATAATAGCACGCGCACGTGTCAGCCTACGTTCTTCCGCCGCCCCTGCTGCTGCGAAGTGATCGCTGTTGTGCCGTGCAGTTCTTACTATTGTGCGTTGTCCACTAATTGAGGCGTTCTTTCCACGATGGTTACGAACAGTCAGCCGTTAGGAGCAGCAGCAGACCGTAAGTGATACCGGCCGGCGACTGTCTCTCGACAGCTGCCATAATAGCACGCGCACGTGTCAGCCGACGTTCTTCCGCCGCCCCTGCTGCTGCGAAGTGATCGCTGTTGCGCCGTGCAGTTCTTACTATTGTGCGTTGTCCACTAATTGAGGCGTTCTTTCCACGATGGTTACGAACAGTCAGCCGTTAGGAGCAGCAGCAGACCGTAAGTGATACCGGCCGGCGACTGTCTCTCGACAGCTGCCATAATAGCACGCGCACGTGTCAGCCTACGTTCTTCCGCCGCCCCTGCTGCTGCGAAGTGATCGCTGTTGTGCCGTGCAGTTCTTACTATTGTGCGTTGTCCACTAATTGAGGCGTTCTTTCCACGATGGTTACGAACAGTCAGCCGTTAGGAGCAGCAGCAGACCGTAAGTGATACCGGCCGGCGACTGTCTCTCGACAGCTGCCATAATAGCACGCGCACGTGTCAGCCTACGTTCTTCCGCCGCCCCTGCTGCTGCGAAGTGATCGCTGTTGTGCCGTGCAGTTCTTACTATTGTGCGTTGTCCACTAATTGAGGCGTTCTTTCCACGATGGTTACGAACAGTCAGCCGTTAGGAGCAACAGCAGACCGTAAGTGATACCGGCCGGCGACTGTCTCTCGACAGCTGCCATAATAGCACGCGCACGTGTCAGCCGACGTTCTTCTGCCACCCCTGCTGCTGCGAAGTGATCGCTGTTGTGCCGTGCAGTTCTTACTATTGTGCGTTGTCCACTAATTGAGGCGTTCTTTCCACGATGGTTACGAACAGTCAGCCGTTAGGAGCAGCAGCAGACCGTAAGTGATACCGGCCGGCGACTGTCTCTCGACAGCTGCCATAATAGCACGCGCACGTGTCAGCCTACGTTCTTCCGCCGCCCCTGCTGCTGCGAAGTGATCGCTGTTGTGCCGTGCAGTTCTTACTATTGTGCGTTGTCCACTAATTGAGGCGTTCTTTCCACGATGGTTACGAACAGTCAGCCGTTAGGAGCAACAGCAGACCGTCAGTGATACCGGCCGGTGACTGTCTCTCGACAGCTGCCATAATAGCACGCGCACGTGTCAGCCGACGTTCTTCTGCCACCCCTGCTGCTGCGAAGTGATCGCTGTTGTGCCGTGCAGTTCTTACTATTGTGCGTTGTCCACTAATTGAGGCGTTCTTTCCACGATGGTTACGAACAGTCAGCCGTTAGGAGCAGCAGCAGACCGTAAGTGATACCGGCCGGCGACTGTCTCTCGACAGCTGCCATAATAGCACGCGCACGTGTCAGCCTACGTTCTTCCGCCGCCCCTGCTGCTGCGAAGTGATCGCTGTTGTGCCGTGCAGTTCTTACTATTGTGCGTTGTCCACTAATTGAGGCGTTCTTTCCACGATGGTTACGAACAGTCAGCCGTTAGGAGCAACAGCAGACCGTAAGTGATACCGGCCGGCGACTGTCTCTCGACAGCTGCCATAATAGCACGCGCACGTGTCAGCCGACGTTCTTCTGCCACCCCTGCTGCTGCGAAGTGATCGCTGTTGTGCCGTGCAGTTCTTACTATTGTGCGTTGTCCACTAATTGAGGCGTTCTTTCCACGATGGTTACGAACAGTCAGCCGTTAGGAGCAGCAGCAGACCGTAAGTGATACCAGCCGGCGACTGTCTCTCGACAGCTGCCACGATAGCACGCGCACGTGTCAGCCGACGTTCTTCCGCCGCCCCTGCTGCTGCGGAGTGATCGCTGTTGCGCCGAGCAGTTCTTACTATTGTGCGTTGTCCACTAGTTGAGGCGTTCTTTCCACGCTGGTTACGAACGGTCAGCCGTTAGGAGCAACAGCAGACCATCAGTGATACCTGCCGGCGACTGTCTCTCGAGAGCTGCCTTGATAGCACGCGCACTTGTCAGCCAACGTTCTTCCGCCGCCCCTGCTGCTGCCAAGTGATCCCTGTTGCGGCGTGCAATTCTTCCTATTGAGCGTTGTCTTCTAGTAGAAGCGTTGTTTCCACGGTGGTTACGAAGAGTCAGCCCTTAGGAGCAGCAGCAGAGCATCAGCGATGCCGGCCGAAGACAATCTCGATGGCGGCAAGGACAGCAACAGCACATCTCAGTCGAAGTTTTTCCGTTGCCCCTGCTGCTGCCAAGTGATCGCTTGTGTGCCGTGCCGTTCCTCGTAAGTGTTTTTTCCCCTGGCGGCGCTCTTGAGGAATTCCTTTTTACGGTGGTTACGACTAGTCAGCCGTTTGGAGCAGCAGGGGACCGTTAGTGTACTGGCCGGCCACAATTTCTCCATAGCTGAAACGATAGCAAGCGCATGTGTCTGCCGAAGTGCCTCCGCCGCCCCTGCTGTTGCCCGTGTATTAGGTGCGTACCTGATTCTTTTCTATCACTAGTAAATTCACATTCGAATCAGTATTTAGGCAAACTGTTACTTCTCTATCAGGCTTAAATAAAGTACTACTCTCACCCCCCAAAACCAATGCAATATGAAAAACAATGTGTAAATTAATGACAAATGGTGCAAACATGAAGCCCGAGACACGTCTGGGCTGATGTGGCCTTTAGATCGTTTTGCATGAACTGATGCGTGCTACATATCTCTCTACACGAAAAGACTTTATGACGAGCCCGACGTTGTGTGCAGCGCTATGAAATTATGCCAGAGGCGGCTGTTACTCCTATTCCTAGGTAGGCATTATAAAATCATACAGATTTCTTACGCATAAAACAATTACGCAACGGATACAAGTTCACAAGAGACTCACAACATATTATATGCGTTTTTATAACTCGGTTCATTTGAATAAAGAGAAGCAAAAATATAGCTTACATCCACCATTTAAATGTTTACATTAAGGTTATTGTGACGTGACGAAGATGCAGGCGATTTCAATCATGTGAGTTCGTTATTTCTTGGCGTATTCTATGCTGGCGACGACTACGGGGCCTCGGCAGGTCTGGTTCTAACAGATCACGCTGTAAAAAATCGGTTTATTATAGCTAACCCTTACAATAGCTGCGAGTTGAAGTGTTGATTTGGTGCCATAAGCATATAAGAGTACCTCTTGCTAAACGAGTTCGTGGAACATTGTATAACAAAGGTAAAAACAGCGCTAAATTTGACACAAAGAACACAGTAGTTTGTGTCATGTTTAGCGCTGTTTTTACTTTGGTAGCGCTGTCTATATCCCGCAAAATAACACGCTGCGCTAAATTCGTGCTCCTCATAATTAAAAGAAACATTTGGTCTCTTTCTAGCGGTGAGCGTGACCGAGAGCAGCAAGGATCTTGTTCTTTTACGACCGCCGAGAACCTTTGTTGCTATCGCCGCCACCGCTTTAAGGTCTTATTGGATGTAGTTTCTTTTAAGCATATGACTCTAATCGACACTGCTGGACTGCCGTCACTACCACAGGATTATGTTAAATTGAAATAATGTACCCTTATTAAAGTGTTGTCTGCTGTATACATGGCAATTTCTTATATTGCGCATAGAATATGTCGTCGATTATATTCACCACCAAAAAAGCCAGGTTTTTGATGCACAACTCTCCGATAGACTAAAACGACCCGAATTAAAAAATGAAAAGTAATAAGCAGTCCGCAGCTCACTCCTCTAACATATGGCCATCACTGGCTGCGAAAAGGGTTCCAGTACGCTAACACAGCGCCAGGAATGCACACACAGCGACACCAAGGCCCCAAAGCATAGCATGCATTTTCACAGAAATGGCGACAGCCTCGTGGCGACTGTTAACCATCAAAAAGCAGGTCCGAATTATCGATAAAGGCAAGCGAAATTTCAAAAATGTTATTGAATTCCTGGGCGCAAGCCTACAGTCAAGGCTCTAGAGGCTTGATAATGAAAAGTTCAGTGTAAGTATAAAGAAATTTATCAGCCGCTTCTGACTCCGTGATGCTGTGCTTCGGTAAAAGAGACAAGAGATCAATTACAAAAAAGAACCTAGAAATTCGAGAATCGACATACAAATTTCCTCTAAACAGTGCTATAAATGAAACATCATCGAATTATTTTTCAGCTGTTTGAAGAGTAAGAGCTTAAAGCAAGAATTAGCATACTATAAACTAGTCAGCCCCCATACAAAAGCAAAGAGATCAAGTCAGCTGCATGTTAGATAAAAAAAATCGGGGCGGCGACAACAATCCTTTGAACAGCGATTGGCCTTTGCTTCCCTGCCATGAACAGGAGCCGAGGCATACTCCCGAAAAACGAAAATTATATAGATGATATGAATCAGTAGTGCTCATCCACGTGTCACAGGAGTTGATGGTAATACAATAGTTATAAGGAGAATGAGAGTGGCGCCAGCACACTGCGAAGGATGAATGCATATTTGATGCAATATATCTGCTCAGCAACCAAACGTGTGTGTAAACGCATATTAGTTGCACAGAGTAATATAATATGTTGAGGCTTTTTCCTTAGATCGCGGTATTTCATAATTTATTTTCTAGAACTAAGCTTCTTCCTCTGATATTCTCACCTCAGAACCTCGCATCTCAGTAAAAAGTATCACAGGCATTACGTTATTTGGAGGCGTGTGAGGAAAAGGTCAAATATGAATGATTCGGAAATTTTCTCGATTTCTGCGCGTACGATAGCTCAGTCTATAACTGTTTACATTGGTCGCTGAAAAGTAAACTTGTACCATAATAAAAACGAGTAGTGCAAAAAACAGTGCTGAGCGTTATCAGGAATTTACAATAGTTCCTAGCGGGCGCCGTTTCTCCTTGTGACCTACATGCCTTCGACTGCTGCAGTCGCGTTTTTGGTATAACTTGTTCCATAGATATCTCAGAACACAGGGTTCTTCTGTAGGGTTTGAGTTCTAGTAGTCGCCCGTATACTTCAAGACAACGATGCCTCTGTACCTTGCCAAAAGTTTTTGCAAAGTATAACAAGTTGTATCAAAGGACAGGCATAGACAATTTGGAGTGCTTTTGGTTGACAGAATAATACTTCCAATATTCTACAGCACCCACCCTTTTGAATTGCGACGGAGATTTCCACTGTTTAAGGCCGCATTTGTCGAAACAGCAGGGATGTTTAAAAACTGGCATTTCAAAATGCGGTTACGCCATCTCACACCGTAGGCCAATAAGCCACTACTCCAGTATGTGTTAATGACATGCATCGGTGGGTGTTCAAGATATGATTTTTCACTTGCTTCTAATCACCGCGATGCGAGTGCCAGCCAGTGTGTGTCTGCTTGGACATCACCCCATTAAACTCTTTGTACAACCTTTGTTCGCAAAGTTTCGAGACTGATTTATTTTCTTCTCAATAAATGATTTCCGAAAACAAATGTTGGTGCGTATGTGCACCGCCGTCTTTGCGAACTAACCTGAGCTATTTATGTTAATTGCTGAGGCAGCCGCTAGATGGCACTACGTGTAGAAAATACGTTGTCGCTAGTCGTCAGCACATTCTACTGCGTGTGAATGTGGAGAGATGGACGTCCACCTCGAACAGCGTGTAAGCATAAAATTCTGTGTGGAGCTTGGCAAGACAGCCACACAGACGTATGAGCTCCTTCGTGACGCTTACGGCAACGAGACATTATCGCGGGCCCGAGTTTCGATTCGCACAAGAGGTTCGTTTCGGAGAGAAAATCGATGGAAGATGACACAAGTAAGGGGCGCCCTTCAACCTCGAATAATGAAAATAACGTGGCTCGGATCAGGAAAATCGTACAGCAAGACCGCGCGATTACAGTCCGCATGCTATCAGATTCTCTCTACATTAGTAAGACAGCATGCCACCAAATTTTGCATGAGAACTTGGGGAGGCGAAAGCTGAATGCCAGACTTGTGCCACACTCCCTCACACAGGACCAGAAGGACACGCGGGCATCAGTGAGCGCTGATTTGCTCTCCGAGGCAGAACAAGATGCTGTATTCGTCGACAGCATCATTGCTGAAGACGAAACGTGGAGTTTTCAATACGATCCTCAAAAAAGAGGCAGAGCGCCGAATGGCAGTCCACAAGCTCTCCGGCTAGACAAAGGTGCGGCGACAAAAGACCAAAACAAAGACGAGGCTGATAGTTTTTTTCGATGCCAGAGGTGTCAGACACCCCACAAGTTCGCCCACAAGGGCAGACGGTGAATCAGGAGTTTTATATCCACGTGCTCCAACACATGCGTGACGCACTGCGACGCCGTCGCCCTGACTTATGGGCATCTGGACAATGGAGCCTTCTCCATAATAACGTAAGGCCACACTGCTCTCAGCGTGACAAAATTTTTCGCCAAGCACTGCATTACTGTACTTCCCTGTCCGCCATACTAGCCGGAGCCTCTCCCCATGAGATTTTTTCCTGTTTCCTCGTGTGAAGAGAGCACTAAAAGGTCTCTGGATGGGGAGCATGGAGGCCATTCAAGACGATACGACAGAGGAGCTAACAGCACTGCCAAAAGAAGAGTTTTCCAACTGTTTCCAAGACCACAAGAAGCATTGGAAGCTGTGTATAGACTGCAAGGGAGACTATTTCGAAGGGGTGCTGCACAAATGATTTCAATGTTAAACACAATTTTTTAATTGACTTAGTTTCGTAACTTTACGGACAAAGGTTGTATTATGCCATCATCAACTTTCATTCGCTCTTTCTATGTCCTTCCCTTCCCCTTTCCCCAGTGTGGAGTAGCAGGCCAGTGTCATGTTTCTACCGGCCGACCTGTCCTCCTTTCCTCTCATTAAAATTATTTTCTCTCTCTTTCTCTCACATCCCCTCCCACGCATATGTCCCAGCGTACCCGTGAGGCTTAACGCTAAATTGCATAGATAAAGAGTTGCGCCTATCCAGCCTCCACTTCCGCCGTATGTTTTTTTTTCCCCGAAAAAAACAACCCTTCCGAAAAAACACACCCGTTATTGTTTTGTCATGTGGTACGTGGTGCAAAACCAAGATAACTACATTGCTTTCCGCAAATTACTGGCAATTGGCGGCGTCTCTCCGTCTGTGTAAGTTTAATCGGAACCTTCTCCTTTATATCAACCATTACTGTATTCTTTTAAATCGCTTTCGAAGCGTTTTCTGCTAACATTGCTTAGCTCACATTAACAAAAACAACCTTCTTGATTATAAACTACGAGCAAATTACTCCAGGCTACAGAGTCACTGTGTGCTAGCGGTATTGGGTGCTAAGCACATCTCACTTATTCTGATATGTATAAATGAGGAAAAAACCTTAATGCTCAGCACGTGGCTTGATCGCTTCAGAAGGAAAGAGAACCACACGCAATTCAGCACTATTTTTTATCAAAAACCAGTCTGATCTTAAGGCCATCTTTTCGCATAAAAGCACTTCGTTGTGCAAATTTCTAAATTTCTGCACCAGCACACCCGTTGAGAGTAAAAAGCCTTTACCGTCTGAAGAACTCTGAGGAGGTCATCGAATAGCTGCCCTCGCAAAACAATGGGGATTGTGGTTCATTCAGGATATCTCTGGATATGTTTTCCTCGTTAAGAGGCCATGCATTTACAATATGAAAAGATCACTCCGTTTAGTGATGAGGTCACATTTTCTAACAGGTGTGTAGTATCCTTAAATTTTTTTTTGATCTCAAGTTTTTTTCCTGAGTACTTTTGTTTCCTTGCTTAAGGGGTTTGCATGGACAAATTGGACTCAGATAGCGCCTCGTGTGTCGCCCCGATACTGAACGAGATTTTTGTTGAAAGGATGAATCGACTTGCAAGTATTGCGAGAGTGTGGACGAAGCGAGCTCTTATTGCCACTAGCAAGTATGGCGGCCACTCCTCCGAAGACGAAAATGCGTGATGATGAAAAATATTTACAGATGAACACGAAGGTCGCGCAATATGCTTACAGTATTAATGATATGTATACTATATACAACCCGGTCACAATAGGATTGAAGTGATCAGTCCTTCATAACATTGATGATTTTTTTTTCTTGGTTTAAAGGCTTCTCGTAGACAGGAGGTAACACATAAAGAACTAAACACTCACTCAGCATGGCTTGGAACTGCAACTTACACGTACAAAGTCTCCTGTAGACTACTACACTTTCTCCTCATGGCAGTCAGATAGCAATCTTCTCACGTGTACAAGTGGTACAATTCCAAATCAACTTAGCCTCCACACGACTTTTTATCTATCTTGAATACATTTGGTAATCTGAGGATCTTCGTCTTAGGCTGTCAATATCCGCACACTTAGTTTCTTCACCGCATCTACTTCTGATACGAGCGAGTGTTCATTCTACGCTTCACATTAAGAAAAGTATACTGGCCGAGGCTACCTGTTCTTTATGTACGAAAAAAATCTCACATGGTATGAAACAAAGAGAGCAACAAAGCTGTGACAGTTTCTGCTGCCAATAACCGGAGCCGCAATTTTCTTAATTACTGATAAAATAAGTTAAGAAAACATACGTCTCTCTACAGTGTTTATAAACACAGGGCTACGTGCTATTTTCCGGACAGTAAAATGTGGAAACGTTTATGCTGTACAGTCACCCCCACGCTGCAGACAGGTATAACATAGCACTTGCGTGACAGCTGCTATTTTTCTTTTTCTCTTTTCGTGAATGTGTAGGGCAGAGGCAGTTAGTATTTATATTTGCAAATTGCGCTCACTCAACTAGCCCTTCCTACACTCCTTCGTAATTTTTTATGCTCCCTTTTTTCTACACTAACCCTATATTTACATCGCTTGCAAATCATGTGCCTTACAAATTTGCCTGTTTCATACCCAGTAATTCAGGACAAAAGCTTTTTCAACGGCAAAGAGTTTACGAACACAATTTTTTCAACATTCTAAGATTTGACTATAACAATCAATATATCCCCAGATCTCTCGTCGGCAGGCTTGCATTTTATTGCTATTAACGTTTTTTGATATTATCAAAACCGTTCCCCATTGCTTTTTAGGACAGTCTTAGCTTCTGGATACGAGCGACGGAAAACTTTAAAAGAAAGATTTTGCTACGCATTGGAAGAATGAACCATTACGTTCAATATTCATAACACTACCTTAAAATCTTCCAATATAAGAAATTTTTGGCCATGAATGCTGGACTTGTTTTTTTTATATATATATAAGAATGCACCAATGCGACCACTCTGTATTTTCACGCTGGCCCTCTTTGCCCTGCCTTTTAAATCGTTTATACACCATTTATAAACTCTCATCTCGCAGAAAGCACTTGTCTCTGCTTTTCTCGCTAACGTCCTCGTCTTTTGCACTACGTTTTGACCACGGAGTCTCGCCTAACCCAACAGCTCAATCATACTAACTAAGCGCTCTTTAAATGTTTGCCTGAAAAAATCACTACAGTTCTTGAAAATTAACCCCACACCGTTGCTTGAGAAGCCATTAGCACACCTACGGCTACTATTTGATGCTGCAAGAAAGCAGAAATTGATTCCGCCACCCCTTCCTGCTGGTCCAAGTTGTGAGAGATTTTTCATATAGTGAATAACGAGGAAACATGAGGCTGCAAGACATTGGTTTATTATCATCGAAACCTTGAGTTTGTTGCAGTGCTATTCTTGCGTTTTCACATCTTTGCCCTGCTCTTGAACATTTTTTTTGCATCGAATGGTGTCATTAGAGCGCCGTAACAAGGAGAACGCACGTGCGTTAATGTGTATGGATCTCATGTGTTCTTTTTTTCACCCATCACTTGCGCTGTGAGCCAGCACCATGCATATGTGTGTGTTCTTGTTTCTTTTGCTTTCGTCCGGTTTTCCGTCACTGTATGAAGTTGTCCGTCACGAACTCCGTGCAACCACCAAAACTTTCATTTCTACTTCCTTGAGTGAGCAAATGCTAATCCTGGTACCTTAGCAATTTGAAGCACTGAACTACGAAGAGCACAATTGTTTGTATTCAGTGAACGCGCGGAACAGGTATTGAAGCAGCACGTGTTGAAAGTGCGTTATTTTTATTTTACAGGGAGCGAACAAAAACAATGTGAGCTGTATGTATGGAATGATAAAGTTCGCACCACAACACCGCAGACTTGTGACAAAGAATATGACATTATTTGCAAGAACATGGAAAAACACATGCCTTATCATTCCGCTTGCCCAGACCAAGAAGCCTTCAACGCTGCATAATTCATGAGACAATTTTTTTTGTCCTTCGGTATAGCTGAATAAAGCTGTAGCGACTTTGAATGCTGTTGTGAATATTCTTCAAGAGACTGAAAGCTGCGGCTGTAGCAAAACAAGAGGAACCTGTCAGAAAGAACAAAAGCCGAAAAACGTAACTTATTGGCCCTTACAAAAGCGCTAAAAATTGTATATTGAGCATTATGCCTCCCGTCCATCTTAGAGCTGCTATCTTTCGCAATGGCAGTCGAGTTAGCCATGTTTTTGCTTTCTTTTCTCCCCAAATATTTTCTCGGATCTTTTAATTTTTCCCCTGAACACTCAGTGTTCATTGCTTTCAATTTTTTCCCTCTATGTTGGCAGGTAGGTAAACTTATATGATTAAAATCAGGGGAAAGTTTCTTGAGGCTTGTGGGTGGGGTCCTCTTTCCATGTCTCCACTGGCTTGAGCCGTAAGACGGGCCTGTTTTATGCGGGCTCTTTGGTCCTCCTACGATTGATGGTCAGCATATCACCGCTCAAATGACGTGTACTGCGTCTGTTAGTGGTTCGCTTTCGCCCCGCATCCCCAAGAAATGTAGAAGAGTGTTGGGCAGGCCTGGCAACATGGGCATGTGTCAGGGTATAGTGTTGGGTGTAAGAGGTGAAGTTTGTGGAGATGAGGGAAAGTGTTCGCTTGGATCTGACGCCAGGAGATAGCGCAAGCGACTTGCCATCTCAGCCAGCGCGGTGTTTGCGGACGCCGCGGCATACGCGGAACACAATAAATACTCGTTTGTAGCAATAATTTCTGAATTCTCTCCGGAGCTCGCTGCCTCCGTCTTAGCCGACTCTCCAGCGGCGGCGGAAACCGCCGCTGTTGCACTTGCCCTACGGCACTGCGACGCGTAGGGGCGCACCGCTCATGTGATCACGGATTCACAGCAAGCCTGCCGAAACTTCCTGCGATGACGCGTCTCCAAGAGACGTCGCTCGACTCGTGGGTACCCAGACCCTCAATAAAGCCCACCAGATTACGTGGACTTCTGGTCACGAGGGACTACAGGGAAATGAAAGGGCGCACGCTTTAGCTCGAGCAGCAGTCAGCCGAACAGGGCCATCCAGGGTATTCCAATTCATATCTATTCCTTCCACGTACAACGAACGCTTATAGAGTTCCAGCGTCTCCAGCGCCGAAAATAACCTCCTCCTCACACAAAATTAGAAACCCAGGACGCTATCTCATGGCGACAGATCCATCTAGAAGTTGTTATTTTGTTGAACGAACACAAAGGTGGGCTAAACCTTTGTTTCATACAGATATGCCCGGGTAGAGCGCACCGTAATAACCCCGAAATGATGACGCTCTGCGGGATATGGATTGATGTCATGGAGCAAGAGCTGCATTATAAAAGTAAATCCAAAATGTTTTTTCTTTCTTCCTTTTATTCAAGTTCTCTTCCAGTATGATCCTCAAAATGCTAACGTACTTTTAAAACCCATAGAAAAATGTCCTATGGCCGGCTATAGAATTTTGGCCCAAATAGCTATAGGCCATTTCTATTTCTCTCTATAGCTGTCTACACAGGCCGATATATTTTTCTCATCATCATCATCATCATCAGCCTTACTACACCCACTGCAGGGCAAAGGCCTCTCCCATGTCTCTCCAATTAACCCTATCCTTCGCCTGCAAACTTCTTAATCTCATCCGCCCACCTAACTTTCTGCCGCCCCCTGCTACGCTTACTTTCTCTTCGAATCCACTCCGTTACCCTTAAGGACCAGCGGTTATCTTGCCTTCGCATTACATGCCCTGCCCAAGCCCATTTCTTTCTCTTGATTTCGATTAGGATGACATTAACCCGTGTCTGTTCCCTCACCCACTCTGCCCGCTTCCGATCTCTTAACGTTACACCTATCATTTTTCTTTCCATGGCTCGCTGCGTTGTCTTTAACTTAAGCTGAACTCTTTTCGTTAGCCTCCACGTTTCTGCCCCGTAGGTGAGTACCGGTAAGATTATGCTGTTGTACACTTTCCTCTTGAGGGAAATTGGTAAACTGCTACTCATGATCTGCGAGAATTTGCCACATGCGCTCCACCCCATTCTTATCCTTCTAGTTATCTCCCTCTCATGATCCGGATCAGCTGTCACTACCTGCTCTAAGTAGACGTATTCCGTCACTATTTCTAGGCTCTCGCTGCCAATTGTAAACTGTTGTTCCCTAAGCTGAAAATTGTAAACTGTAATTGTAAAGCTGTAATTGTAAACTGTTGTTGCTAAGAATATATTTTTCTATAGAGAGCTTAAGACAATTTTATGGTTCCAAAGCTATAGCTTTAGTGGCATAGATTTTTCAATAGCTGGCAATAAGCACCTCTAAGGGTGCTTATAGACGTTCATAAAAGGTCATAGACGGACATAGCTTTTTTCATAGACGCCCATAGGACTTTTTTGTATGGGAAGTAATTGTAGCAAGCAGTCATTACAACAACGCTCGCTGCTTGTGCAGTGTTTGAATATTGCACAGTCAAGCGTGCGAAATGTGAAACGCCGTGATCACAGTTTCAGCAACAAAGCCTTAACAGAAAAAACATAAACGATTTCACTCGTGCACACACTGTCTTTTGGGGGAAAGTCTGCGCGTCACTTAAACAAACCTCGATAATCTATCACAGTTCCTTCCTTGTGCGAAGCTCTAGCCAGCGCTGGACAAATTAGAGGTAACCTTCTTGTCATGTTGCCTTCGCAAAACGACTGTGAATTATCACAGTTTCATTCATTTTCGTTACCGTCCCATCCAGCGAGTTTCTTCACGTAAGATATTGGACATCCATTTTCATGAAATGTCAAGCCAATGTTGACTTTGCCATTAAAATGTGTTAGAACCATTCACTTTCTCTGGGGCTATAGTGAACAAGCTGAACGCCAGGAAAAAGTTTTAGACCTTGGAATTTACCGCCTTGTAGCAGCACATTCGCTATGAGGGACACCGTAGTGGAGAACTCCGGATTTGTTTAGAACAGCTGGGATTCTTTAACAGACGTTAACGTCGCTCAGCACATGGGCGTTTTAGCATTTCGCCTGCATCGAAATGCGACCTGTACTGCCTAGACTCAAACCTACAACGTTGGGATCAACAGCCGCATGACTAAGTTACTCAGCCACAAGAGCGGGTTCAATAGAAAAACAAACCGGCCTAAAAGTACACGCAGTTGTTTTCAGTAAAACATACGCTCTTCTATGTCCCGACCTCACGTAAACGCAATGCAGCAAAATCCAGACCGCACTCGACACACTATGTCAAACATCCCTAAACCTTCCACAACTCAGGCATATTGCTACCATCTCTCATTACTCCATCAGCAAGCAGCTTGCTCTACGTTTCCGCGCCGTGCTCTCTGAAGCAATTTTCTGCTGTTTTCGACGAAGTGTTGCTCTTTTTGGAGAATACCTGTTTTGCCACAACAACCAGTCTTTCTCGAGACTGACAGTAGAGACTAACCGTTAGTCTGCGGCGAGTCATCCTTTAGGGCGCAACTGTTCGAAGTGACCAATGTAGGGGTGCAACCGTTCATTCAAAAATAGCAACACCTGAAAGAAAGAAAAAGTTCTGTGCCCACGGTAGGAATCCAACCGCTGTCTCTACAGATGGGAGGCGAGAGTGCTAAGCATTAGACCATCATCTTTTCAAGTATGTTATTTATTACAGGAGTTTATGTACAAGAATGAGCTCTAGGCAGACACTATTTACAATGTAGCCAGCTAGTGGTTATGTCGCACTGACGTAAGAGAAAGCAAATAAACAAACTTATACCTAAATTAACAACTAAAGGGGGTAGGGGAGGGGGGGGGCAGGAAACAGCACATCAATACTGCATACCAATCTGGTTGAAACTCACGTTGCTCAAAAATGTTCTTCAGCTGCAGCATGATCTGAGTGAAATGTGCTCTCTAGAAAAAAAAATAAGGGCATCTCTTGCGGGCCAAGATACGCGTTTTCCAGAATCTCTGCAGTCTAAGCAGAAATATACCATATGACACGTAATCATGTTGAATGGAAGTAAGACATCTTATACAATAAAGATTTAAAATAAGGCTAGGTTAGGTTAGTGTTAGGTTAAGTTAGGTTCGGTACAATGTCTTAGAATAAAATGTAAATTTTAAAGTTGAATAAGCACTGCTCGACACTTTTGGATACATCCTACAAGTGGCAGTTAACAGAAGAAATAATTATACTTCTGGTCTGGAGCAAGTAAGTGGAACAGGTAATTCTGCAGTGTGTAGTTTAACTTTTCTTGATTTTAAACAGCGCTAGATATATGGACGAATACGAAGAAAAATATTTGAAGAAAAGTACTTTAGGCGGAAGCCGAAATCAGCGTTTTCTGCACCCGTTTAAAGAATTACTTACAAATTACCGGGAAAGATAAATCAGAGGCGGAAATAGAATTTACATCAATTCCTTGAAGGCATTTTTGCTGAAATAAAGCTTAAGTACTCGATTGAAAAGCGACCCGTCTAAAACTGCACAGACGCACAAACTTCCTTCATAAATCCCCGATAACGAGGGACGTTCAGCAAGTTTTGAGTACCCCCCGAAGCTACGAAGCAGGTTTATGAAGTCAATCTGAAAGGATTATTTAGTAACTCAATTGTAACTGTCGCGAATAAATTAACCACCGGTTTACTTCGCTAAACAAAACGCGACACAAGTGTGCTAGCCCATTCACAATGCTCAACTTTGTGTATCTTCGTTAATCCTGGTGATTTTTTTGCCGGGGATAAATCGGGCTTCCATTATAGAGTGATCAATTTTGCTGATGCGAAGGAAATGCGAAAGCATGCGCCCTTCCGGCTCCGCTTAAGTAGTAATGAGGAGCGCATAAAAGACTTGTCATATCAAACTGTTTCGTTATATCCGAGAATTTCGTTATATCTGAGTCTTCTCTTTCCCACCTCTCCCTTACAACACGAAAGGGGAGATTTCTCTTTCTATTTTTTCACCTGTGAACTCTGGCATCAGAAGCTCCTCTTAATTAAACCCCAGACAAGACGTCTTTTTTGCTAGCGAGGTACTTAGTTCATTCGCGAAGTCGGAGCGCCAGCACTTCGTTTTTCACTTCGGTTTCGGTTTTTCGAATCCATTGACCACGGATGGAAATTGAGTAAGACGACGACGTGCAAAGCACAGTGCGAGAGGCTTTCAGTATAACACGCGAGATGTTCGGCTGCGGCGGCAGTCAAGAGGTAGCGCGCCCGAGTCGCATCGCGGTGATAGCGCAGTGGCCTAGTGCAGTGGCAAATAAAGCGTATCTGTACGCACCCCCCGGGTTCGCAACTCAGGACAGAGCTCTCATGCCAAGGTCAATTTACATAGATCGTGATGGTGGAACTCGAATGCGGTCTAGAACCAAGCGCTAGCGACATAACTAAGGCACGGGAATTGAAGTGTCAAAATTAAATGTGCGGTAAAACACATATCAGATAAAAATAATTGGTTACACACCTCTGATTTATAGCGATGTAAAACATGATTTTAATTAGTGCTTTTAAAGATATTTCTGTTCTGTGCATTTGGTTGGAAAGTACAACGCTTTTGTAACTTCGCTGCGTGCGGCTAATCGCCTTTTATCAGCGTTAATTTTGAGTTCTCGGTTCCTTGCTGCCCTCGTGCTATGTTCTTGTGGGCTACGTGTGCGCACTGTTACTGTTACCGTTTCAGCCGCAGTTCCAGTTTTACGGTTTGGGCGCTGTTTCCTTCGGAAGCCCGATGTGGTTCAAGTTGTTGAGCGCACAGCACGCGAAGGACTGCTCCTCAGAAAGAAATTATGATTGTAAGAACTCCTCTGCTGGTATCACATTAAAGTGGTAAGGTGTTACAGCTGCTTTGGTACTATGGTATGCCGTTGCCACTGGGTGTCTATACCAGCCAGAAAAGTCTTATAATAGTTGTGTGGGACGTGTCTGATTGACTTTCGGGTGATCACTTTGTTGGTATTTAAGTGAATGTTCTGTAGATAATTATATTCATTTCTGGGCACCTTCACTGGGACTGAATGATTGTGCTTTGAGGCGATCGGTGCGAAATAAGATATTGCGCGAGAATTATTTGTTTTCATGTTGCAGAAATGCAACGATCAGCGCACACTTGGCAGAGATTCGAAGTGTACAATTGCTAATGTACCTGTATATCAATGTTGGGCACTGCTTTCATAACAAAGAAATCTGTAGCGCTATTTCTTGCAAATACGACTTGAATGTTGCCAGGAACATTTGCGCTACTTACATGTTACTGAGTGCCAAAAACTGCACTAAAGGGGGTTTTGTGCACATCGATTTTTTCAGACGGTATAGTCACGTAATTCTACCCTCTTGTTAATATAGATCAGATAATTTAGTGCTGTATATCTTTGCTAAATGCCCTTTGCAAAATGTCGCACGCCCAGGCTCTATTTGTATTTCTGTGTTAGGCACAGAGCATTTTCTAATAAGGTCAGTTGATTTGTTAAAATATTCCTGGGTAATCTCCTAGAGCAAGTACGAGCTTAGACTTTCCTGTGGCTTCAAGCTCACTGTTCGAATTTGTTTAATCTCCCGTGCCTTCTCTTGGTTTCTCATTCTGTGAACGCTTGATTTTGTTTCATTTGTTCTGCGTAGCTTTTCGATCTACTAACGAAAATGACTATCCTGTATGCGTTCTAAAAGGTAGCCCAAATTTCACAGGAAAAGTGCAGCGCAATTTACAGAACTCTCATGCCGTTTATGCACAGCTGGCAACTAGCTCATTCTCTGCTCGTGAAAGTTTGTCTCGTGGGTTAGTTCAGCAATCTTTTTGTGTCACTATTCCGAGTCCTGTGTGCTGTGGTTTTTCACTAATAAATAATGACTTTGGTTAAAACATTTGCACTATTGGCTCCTTTTATGTGAGGTAAAATCAATCGGCACAATTTTGTCACCGCTCGCAAACATGGGTGCTCAAAAACAGCTTTCAAACAAGGAGCTATAACTATACCTATAACTGTACCTCTCAGTCATAAGGACGAACAGATGGCCCGGCTGGTACGCTTACCCGTTGAAGTTCAGTAAACAGGAGGCAATGAAGAAGAAAGAAGACATGAGCGCGGGCTACTAAATATATAGCCGGTAGTGCGCTCCCGTCAAGTTTTCTTTCTTAGTCCTTGTCTCGTATGTCGCGCCGAACCTCGAGACGTACGAGGGCTTATTTCTCCCGCCAAATTTTCAGTTGCCCGCACACTTCGAAGAGACAGCTGGCTCCACACCATAAGCCGACATGTTGTGAGCGTATGGGCGTCTATTCAAGTAGCGCTACCACTCTACATCTACCATGTAAGATCCTCTGCACGCTTCTGTGAAGAAACACATGCGAAAATATTCTTTTTTAGAAAAAAATCGCTGTACTTTCCCAACGAATGTACACAACTAATACATTTCTGAAACCACAAAGCAAAACAGTATTTTAAATGGTTTTAATTACTAACAAGTAACCAGTTATTATGCTCTAATTCGTGTTTGTCTGCGCACTTCATTTTGGCTCTTCAGTTCCGCAGCCTTGATGTACTTGGTTGTATGATGAGTCTGGTTGTAGACCGCATTCCAGCTCCGCTTTTGAGACATATGTAAACTGACCTTGTGCTTCAGGCTAGAACATCTTCTGCTGCATGAGTAGCCTGTAGCACGGTTCGGTGCGCTTTCAGCGATAAAAAAAGACACTTTAATAAACACGAAATCATAGGAATGCTATTGGAACCATGTTTTTTTTTTCAAGCAATAAAACCAAGGCGAAGATAACGTAACACTGCCTCTTCCAATACTGCATATGCCCGCTCCCCGTGCGCCACATAAAGGCAACCAAGCTCTCAATATTAGTGCCTAGCAGGCAAGCGTACTGTGCACGTGAACACCATTTTCGAGAAACGGCTCACAGATAAATGGACAGAATGGTAACAGGGCATTGTCACAAGCCTTGAATTCGTCCAGCTGGCGTTCTTTCGCTTCTAGCCGCAGCAGACAACACGCGAGCACGAGTCGTACATCAAAGAGCAATGACCACGAACTGCAAACGCCGTTACAAGCGGCTGAAAGCATGGAGGAACATGCGCTTCCGGCTTTCTTTTCAAAGCGTTTGTTATTTCGCGTGTATAGTGCACAAAAGCAGTCGAAAATCGAACCATCGAACCATCGAACGGCTCCGAATGCTACCTCAACCCGCGTTTTGCGCGAGCGAGGGCGCGACGGCGATCCTATGTGAGGGACAGCGCCTGGCGACGAAAGGCTCTACTGGCGCCGGCGGCCGCCGCCTTTATTCTACTCCCCTTTTCCCATACTGAAACCATAGAGGAGGCAGTGTTATGGCTTAACGGTGCCGTATCACTGAAAACGTATTGGCCCAAACATTGCTGCTTAGGTGATGTGAATGAGCCAAAAATCATTCAAATTTTTACACATTTTTAGATATCCAAAATTTAGTGCACTTATGCCCATTCACATGAAACATTCAGTACTTTTCACATCTTGCAGGAAAAACGAACCTGTCCGAAAGAAAATACTATTGGCATTGCGACGAATCTCTCGCGCCACTACCCCCTTTACATTTGGTTTAGTACTTCCGTGAAGATGGGCCTCAGCCAGCTTCTCATCGTGGAGTTTTATTACGTTCACCAAACGCTTCATGCCCGGTAGCTAACATGCATTAGTGTAGCCGATTATATAACTTGGTCAAAAAACCCGGCAGTAGGAACAAAGCTGCCCGGCCTGGTCTAGAAAGTACACATTAACTAAAACTAACACTGTACAACACACTACAGGAGCTGCTGGAAACCGAATGCACAGTTAATTGGACACCCAAATAGCTCTCCATGAAATTGTACGTTTAGAGCAAAAAGTGAAGTATAGAAGCACTAAGTTGCTTCTATATGTGTGTGTGCCTTCAGAAATGGGTGCAGCAAGGGAGGTACTATAGCAAGAGCACTTTAGAGAGGCATGTTTCAAACATGGACGAACTCATCTTTACGGTGCTTCTTGCTTAGCCAAACTGTGTTTCAAGATACCTCTTAAAATCTGCTATGCTGTGTTTGTGTCCGAAAGCACTGTGGGGCCATGAACATGAACCTAACCTAACCTAACTTCGGTTAACCGAGGATAGGGCTGGGGTGAGTTTAGATTACTTAAAGTTATTTCACTTTGAACAATTTGTCAATAGACGGGCGTTTTTGTTTTTCTCTTCAAAGCAAGTGCGGCCTCCTCAGCTAGCAAAGAACCCGCCCGCTAATGCTCAGCATCCGAATACTGTTGGCATGGAAGCACCACGTCGGGCAGGAAGCATAGAAGGAAGTCGCGCGCTATCGACTCTGTTTTCCAGGTTAGCATTTATGCAATTTTTGCAGTGACGTACCTACACCATAACGGCGGATAGCAGCAATGATTGAGCATGCTGCCTGCAGCACCGTGTGCACTGCGCCATAAAAACGTGGCGCTATCGACGAATAAGTGGGAAACGGTGAGATAATTAACTGGGCCTGGGAAGTCTAAGAACAGCTGAATTCCGACTCGCAGAGGCGTTGCTAATATGCTGTTCTTTGTATTAGTGACTTGCATTGGAGGCTGTGTCGTAAAGATTCTTCAGGGTACGGAAACGAAGCTGGCTTCACCGGCATAGCGCCATTTCACTTCATGCAATCATACTTCTGAACCGGTGGATATGAACGTGTAGGGTCCACCGGGATAACAGGCGCAAACAGGAAAATTTCATCGTCTATAAATTCGCGTACACGTTGCACTCGCCTTGTCTGCTTAGAAGGCTGAGCGCCTAAACTATGTAAGGGTCGCTCAAAATATGTGCGAACACGGCGAAGCGTGGCCGCGCTCCGCGGAGCGTCAGCGCATCCGGCGCGGTCGCGCATCGAAACAATTTGGCGCAGGCGCACAGGAGACTGTAGGCTGTGCTTCGTGTCGTATGCTACAACGCGGAAGCGCACCGTGCTTACCTTGCTGGGAAGCGCACCTAACTGAGCGCCGGCGGCGCCCAGACGCGCCGAGATGGTGTTGTCGCATTTTGCTGACTGCAGCACGTTGTTCAGTCCTATGGAAGGAGCTAGCTTGGGCACGCAATCTCTTATCCGCTGGCTCAGCTGACAAGCTGCTGCAAATAAGCGCCAAGCTAAGCGACTGCTCTGTACTAGTGAATGATTCTCGGATGATTTGTGAACGCACGGTCCACTGCACATATCTTCATTGGCTGACAAACGTGAATCTATCAGTTTTAAAAGTAGTGATGTCACTTTTTTCTTTTCTTGCTTATTTCTTATGCTTCTTCAGTAATAAAAGCGGTTTAACAGTCGAGAGGTGTGTCATTTTTCGCCGACCCTTGGGAGAGCAAGCGATGTCTCGTGTTCCGGAGAGCGAAAGATGGCGAAATGTAGCTCTAAGCCTACAAGCATACTCTCAGAGGAGGATATCAATGCTAACAAATCGGCCACTTTCGACCGTGAACCGGATCGTTCGGGCATACCGAAAGGAGCTAAGAATCAAGGATCAACCCCTCCCAGGCCGTCCCAAAGTCGCCAGTGAAGACGACGACATGAACACCGTTGCGGCCGCTGTGGACAAGCACACTGCCAGTGCGATTGAAATTCAGAACACTGTCGGGCTTCTGGGTGTGTCGAATGCAACAGTGAAGCGTCGCCTGCGCGCGGCTGGCCTCAAGTCAAGAATAGCTGCACAGAAGCCACTTGTGAGCGAGGAGAACAAGGAGAAGCGCCTGACATTTGCCCGAGATCATGAGCAATGGACAGAGGAGCACTGGGGAGAGGTCGTCTTTACTGACGAATCTGGTTTCACGACCAGTTGGGGCCAGCGTCAGCGAATCTGGTGGCCTGAAACATGCCGCTAAGTGCTATAATTTAAGCAATTGTAGCCTAAAATGAACGATCATTTTAGGCACTAGTATTTACTGTTGTTAAGCTTTAAACGTTAATATGCTTGTTCTAACAAGTATCAAGAAAAATTTTTGCAGTGGCCTAACAACTTTAGTTTCGCAAAGCGCGTACAGTAAGCAAAATTTCATGCTAAACATCGACAAAAATAAAGACATTCTCTAAAATAACGGCATAACTATGATCAGTGACGAACGCTGCAACCATAATAACTAGAGTTTCAGAGTTTGTATCAGTTACGGCTGAAATATATTAACATCGAATGTTATAAGCTGGGGCGTACATTTAAATAACGCACAGCATCTTGTTCATCGCGAAATATGAGAATGGGGAGAAAGTGACTGAAGCATCGATTAATATTAGGAATGCGTTAGTGGCAAAGGAGGCTGCTATTGCCCTAGCGTGCGTCAGTAGCAAAGCCAAGATCATCTTGTCTGACAGTAAGGCAGCTGTTCACAACTTTTGTAAGGGGGTGGTCTCCAATCAAGCCGCCAAATTACTAAGAAGATACCCATCAAGCAGAGCGGTCTCCCTCATATGGGTTCCTGCTCATGAGGGCATTCCGGGGAATGAGGCTGCTCACAACATCGCTCGAGAATTATACATCCGAGCTGCTCTGGAAGTGCCCCTTAGTGGGAATAAAGACCCTCTCATAACGTATAAAGATATAGCAGAAACACCTAGATTGGATAGGAGAAAGCTCTCACTTCCAGATAGGTCACTCACTCGAAAAGAGTGCAGGGCCTGGAGGAGGCTTCAGGTCAACATATTCTTTCCGTACTCTACGCTACACGATGAAGACACTGGGGAGCCCGAGCTCTGCAGTAGCAGCGACAGAATGACTTCGCAAAATCACTTAATTTGCCAGTGTCAGGATTCTCCTGGGCTAAATCACAAACCATCGCAGACCTTGCCACCTGGAAAGAGCTGATCCGGAGCCACGACCCGAATTGCAAAGACTCATCATCGGTCAAGCGAAGGCAGCTTACTACAAGACTGTCTCAGCGGTCTCCAGTGCTGAGAGCCGGCTGGGAGACACCCCCTCTTAATTGCTGCGTCCCGGCTGTGAGGCCCCATTATGACGGGAATAAACTTTTCATTCTATTCATCAAAAAATAGGTGCCGATAGAGAGCCAATTTTTACACTGTTGCATACGTAGGAATCATGCTTTTCCTGAGTCCCGGAATATTTGATGATCTCTCAAAACAATTTAATTTATGAAAGAATGGCCTCGTTCGCATTTTTTGTATGATTGCGTTAGGTTGCCCGGTAATTACTGCTAGACAATCCTACAAGATAGTAATTGATATTTTTCTTCCTTCTAGCTTGCCGGTTGCACATGCATTTTTTATTAACGCTTACAATTTTTTTTTCGTTAACTGCAGATATATGCCTGAGTACATGCAGCAAGTCGCTATCCAGCGGCCGGGCCGCTGTGAATGTCTGGGGCGCTGTGACCACCGAAGGCTTGGGACCCCTGGTTCGCCAAGAAAGCCGCTTCAATGGAGAGGCCTACTGCTCAATCCTGGACGATGTGCCCTTCCCGTACCTTCTAGGGGACCATTTCCGGACAGCGACTTCATTCTGCAGCATGATAACTCCCCAATACACAAATAGAAAAGAGTTGCTGCATTTTTTGAGCTCCGCGACATCGAAGTGCTGTAATGGCCTGCTCAGTCTCCTGACCTAAATGTTATTGAGAATGTCTGGGGCATCATGAAGAGCGCTATGACCGGCCGACAGCTGCACGGCCTCTCAGCAGACGCACTATGGATTGTTGTTCAAGAGGAGTGGGAGCGGCTGAGGTCCAATGTGAGCCTTTGTAGGTCCCTATGCAGGTCCCTCCAGAACAGGATGAAAGCCGTCATAAACACAGGAGGCGAACCAACACGCTACTGACCTTGGTCATGGGACTCGTTGAAGCGCAGCACATACGAGAAAATAAAACTCCACGCCTGCGCAAACTCTCAACACACTGGGTGGATAATGAATTTTATTTCCTACAATCAGTTTTGCGTTCTCAATCAGATGCTTTATCTTGATGTCAAACTTTTTTGTCCATGAAAGGATACCTGATGTGCGGGGTTGTAATTTTCCCGCCAGTTGTCGATTCTGATAGGTGGTTGCTTGTTTCGTCATGTTGGCGACTTGTAAACGCGTACTGTATTCCTACCATGTGTAAAATGTCCGTAGAGGAGCACCAACACCTTCGGCGTCTATAGCAGGATACAATCTAAACTTTTGACGCGCTTTGAACGCAACTGTGTACAAACTGAATGCGCCCATTTTTCTAGAAGCGTGTGGCACGTAGGAGCTCTTTTTGTCTCATGACGAAAGTAGTAAATATTATTTCAAGGCACACTGCGTAGAGTTCAAGGTAAACTAAGTGAAAAAGAAAGATGGCAGCAGAAAGTCAAAGGGAACCGGTGCAGCCTTAGTTCGCTATGCAGAGTAGGGTTGTGAGTAGGGTTTTTCGTCATTTACATTTTTATGCAGCAATATTCTGCCAAGTAAGGAGAGCATCGTTTTTGTAATACGATGCGGAATGAGCTTCTTTGGAATTGCAATTCATTTCACGCTCTTTCGAGTGTTTCCTTAATTCTTGGCATTTGGGAGTTCTACTTCGTTGCGTTTTGGCAATTTGGTTGGTTTTTTGGTTGGCATTTTGTACGTTTTCACATCCCCGCAAAATATTAGAAGCTGGTATTTTAATCCGCAAAACTAAGCAATTTCATTGTTGAGAACTAAGAAAAATATTGCTTTTCGACGCGATGATCTTCACTGTGAAAGGGTGCAAAAAGAAAAACAGCTAACAGTATATAGCAGTGGGCCGTGTGCCATGAGCAATCACAACAGTAAATGGAATAAGCTTTTTATGTTTGACAACAACAATCACCGCAGAGACATTGAAATTTTAAAGCTAATTATTTCGTCTCATATTTTTCTGTTGTGAATGAATTCTGTGTGCCGATCTTGAATGTGATTCCAGCTAAAGCCTTCTATCAACCTAGGTGCAAACGCTTCATTTTGTCGCTTGCATTCCTAGAGCCATTTATTATGAGGTCTCTGGCCCCATGTATCCTGCCGCAAGGAGCTTTTAACTGGCTTAGAGGCCAAGCGCCGCGTTCTATTTATTGCCACCGTCCCCACCTGAGACTTTTCGACTGGAAGCCTGTAGCAAATGTGTTTCCTGTAATAAATATTTGTTCTTGATTAGGCCCTTTCCTCACGGTTACATACGACTGTTTCCTTGGTGTTACGCTACGGTTCACCACGTAGTGGCGCGGCAACAGAGAAAAAACAATTCTAATAAGGCATTTCAGTGCTACGATCAGGGTCATTTGACTTATGACATGAGCTTCGAACCAAATACATTGTTGTTCAGCCTTCTTTATGGTGCAAGTAAGGATATCTGGAGTAAAGAAAAAGTCACACGATTGTACAAATTTACATTGATACCTTTTAAAAATTCGCACAAGGTTCGGTGATTTATTTCATTTCTATAGTAAAATTCCAAGTACTATCAAGCAATCTGCGGGCTCTTTTGCCCTAGGTTGATCATGGACCAAGAAGAGCAAGGCTGAAGCCAACTCCGTGCACACGGTTTGTTAGCTCCTGCTGTAAAACACCTCATTCGACTTAGGAAGAACGCGCAGAAAACAAACCCGTGCTCCGTTACCCCACGCCGCCTGCAGAGTGCGGTCAGGTGGCGAGAATGTCTCGCTGCGCCTGCCCTGTGGGGAGTGTCTTACTTCTGAGTTGGGGGAACCAAGTTCGATCTCGGCCTCTGCGGCCACGTTTTGATGGAGGCGAAAGGAAAGACGGTCATTTAATGCGCTATATCTGTGAATGGCAAGAATCGCCGGAGGTCGAAATGATCCAGATCCCTCTACTACGTCGACGTCTCCCATAGCGTGAGTCGCTTCTGGGCACTTAACAGAATAAACCAATCCAGACTAGAGCTGACAAATTTGAAACAACACCACATTTAACCTAGAACGCTGTACTGTGAACACACGCTCCTGAGTTGCCGTATGCGGAACCAACAACGTGCTGCAGTCAGTAAAATGCGACAATGCCATCTCGGCGCGTCTGGGCGCTTCCAGCACACAGTGAGGTGCGCTTCCCAGCAAAGGAAGCACGGTGCGCTTCCGCGCTGTAGCATACGACACGAAGCACAGCCTACAGTCTCCTGTGCGCCTGCGCCACATTGTTTCGATGCGCGACCGCTCCGGAGGCGCTGACGCTCCGCGGAGCGCGGCCACGCTTCGCCGTGTTCGGACCTATACTGAACGACCCGTACCTTGCGGTGGACGAGGCCCTGTCGCCACACCTCACGCGAATACGGACAGGAGCGCATCACCGCGCATCAACACGCGTAAATATGCTGGAAACTTCGTGTAAAGACACTTTGCTAGCGCCTGACCACTTTAAAAAGAGTAGGTACCCATTTAGAATGACATCATATACTGTGCCAATATATTCGATTCTCTCAATTCAAACTTTTTTTCCTAGTGAGGTTCTAGAGATAAGGTGCAAAGTAAGACGTCGTCAGAGGTTGTAAATGGTCAAGAGCCTATTAAGCTAGATGTGTTGTGGAGCTGCTTCGGGAGCGGAAAATAGGATGTATTGCGGATAGCTGGAAGAGGCATTTTCTCGTTTAGCATTAAACTTGGCTCGATATAGCGATGATAAAGATACTGGAATTTCATGCACCGCATGCAGCGTTGTCCCTCTACTCGGGCTTAATGTCTCTTTTGTTTGGATACATAATTACTTTTACTTTTTGTCACTACTACCTTGTCCATCAACCAATTTTTCTTTTCTAATGAACAGCAGCAGTATATTTAGAGTAATGGAGCTGGCAATCCATTTTTCTAGGCTGTGAATTCTATTGCGCATGCTGTTTCCCGTGTAATGCTATTTTAACGCGATAGCGTTAAGGAACTCGTGTCAAAATAGCGTTAAGGAGCGAAAAATCCGCAAAACATCCCAACAGAAGAAACCTAGGAAGCAGGTAGGCCGCCTTGGTCACGTGACCTTGTGGCGTCATCATAACCTGCCAACCGGATTGTGAGAAAACTGGATGCGCACCGTGGCAGAAGATAGCTAAATTGATGATTGGTCGCGAGAGGTCTCTAAGGAAGGGCAACCTGAATTGCACAAGTTCCACCCGTGGCCGCACGTGCCATCACAGGGCAATGTAGCACCGCTTAATCGCTGCACCCCTGCGCCAGGAGGGATATGAGAACTCCCTGGGATCTATGAACATTAAATAGCGAATCACCAATTCTGCATATATGGGTATTGACCCTTTACGCTGTCACGTTATACCTTTAGGGCGTAGCTTAACTGTCCTCTAGAATTTTTTTCCAACCGCCATACTTAGCCGAAAAGAAATTACCAGAAATGACAGAACTCGGCAAGAAAATGGCGCACACTACTGAAACTATTAATTGGCGGTCTCGACGACAATTTTGTTAACTCTACTCTTCCAAAACAAAAATCAAATGTGATCCTGTATTTAAATTTGGCGCCATTTAGGCATCTGTGCGGTTTTCCAAGGTGTAGCTGCATGAAATAAATAATATGGGTGCAAATATACATCGTCGGCAATATCAGAGTGCACCGCCACTGCTCATTGCTTCTTGCTCGTAGCGCTTGTATGTGTGCTGAAAAAGTTTCATTCGAACTGCGATACAAACATTTACCTTAAGCGTGTCTTCAAATGTTATTTAAACACACTGGTAAAACTGAATCCATCTTGATGCAAATAAAATTACGATCTCCATGACCAACCTAACCAAACTAAGCTTGCTGCCTTGCCTCTCCGAGCAGGATATATTTAAACATAAGGCATCTGCATTTGCGAGAAATAGACACACACGTTGAAATATGGGCTTCGTGCGCTGCTGATTCAGTGCGAAGACGTCGCACCACAAGTCGCCGATAGCTGCTAAATCAAATATTTTAATTACGCTCTCACAAGCTATGCGCATACCACTTGGCACTGGAAAATGCGATTTCTGCGTGAAAAACTCAGCACAGCGCTTCACTGGTCACGACTCTTTCCAAGATGCTGTCGGATGTCATCAAGTTGCAAAATATTTTACGCAATGGAAACTCCACCCAAATGTCACGAGACAGTGAACTGTGAGCAGTCGACATAGCGTGCTTTGCTGTTTTTCCAATCGCGCCTATTATAGGGCCACAATTATACTGGGACAAGCAACATCCAAGAAATAATTAAACTTAGCAGTGGGCGGCTGCTGTCCGCCAGCTTGCCACAGTAATGGTGATTACGTCTTGCTGCGTTTTTCGGAAGAACCGTCGAGATTGTGCGTTTCTGCATTTTAGGCTCAGACAGAGAGCATCTCACGCTACCCTGGTATTGGTGGGTGGATAATTTTAGACTCATTCGTTCTAGAGCGCTCATTACTGTGTAACCTTTGTGGCTTACTCTCCTTAGCTTTTGTCACACAAGTATGCAGACGTACGCCTAACACCTTTGGCATGATTATGGAGTGTTTAACTGTAATGAAATAATCTCTGTTGTAGTAATATATAACCTAGAGAAGGAAAATCGAGCAAGTATTTTACCAATATAAGTACAAAACCAAAATTTCGACAAAAGTAACTGAGCCCAATATTCGCATAGCGCATACAGCGCTTTGCAACTGATCTCCGGCATCACCTCCACATTTAGGTACCTTAAAAATAACTACTAGTGCGCTCTTTAGCTACAAAAAGCCCGTCATCAGCGAAGACAACAAGCCATTTGTGCATCAGCATTTGGGCAGCTTCTTTTCCAGAAGTTAAACGCTGTACAACGAGCCGTAAAGGCGATAATCTAGAAATGAGCACGAGTGGTTTGTGCTACTCACTCTTCGTTGAACTTGTATCATGACCACATGCATCTGTAATGAGCTATGAAAGTTGTCACGTACATTGTAGCAGTAGCAAAATTGTTAAAATCAGAATTTTTTAATAAAGCTTTGGATTACGTGTGCAGTCTGTGTTGGGCACTATGCCAAACGTTTCACTGCAAACTTCTCTCAACAGTTTTATTACTGTAATAACACTGAAAAGAGGTTTAGAAGGACCCGTTCGAATTATAACGCGAAAGCATTACTTAGCTAAGTTCGCGGTTTCGTGTCTGCAGAAAGTGGACGCAAAACGTGTCGGTAGCCCTTGCGTCGTTTGAGGAAGAGTTAGGAGTAAAAGAATGATTCTATGTGATGGAGTATAATGAAATATGGCTGCGCGTTAAATTTTGTTCAAGTTAATTAGAGGCGAAAAAGTCGATTAGATGTCCAAATAGTCCCCGAAGTCGATATGGTGGGCGGTCGTCAAAACAGTCGTGGACGCCGAAATTGTCAATAAATGTATGCAACCAAGCCGGATGAAGGTTCAAAATAAATTAAAATATGATTAATGAACGATAAACAATCAAACGAGGACGTTTTCGTTGATGTGGAGTAATTAGAGGCAAATAAAAACCATGAACGTCACTGTAGTGGGAGCATGTCAAAACAGCCTAGGACGTCGAAAAAGTATAAAACGAAAAAAAGAGGTAAGAAAGAGTAAAGCATGTTAAATAAGTGTTAATTATTGTAATAGTAGAAAAGAAAATGACAATTATTGGAAACGAATGCTGAAAAACAGAAACAAACGACAAAAAAACCGCTAAGACGTCCCAGCAATAAAGCGGAGAGCCGACGAGTGTGGAAGAGGCGTCAATGCTTTCGCATTCTTCCACTGAGAACCGCCGCAGTGATTTCTTAAAGTTTTTTTACTCTAGAGTTCTGATTTTTAGTTATATTATACAAGCACGCGCACAAAAGCTTACCGTGCGTCTCTTGCTAATAGCCTATGAATCAACGCAAATGATTTTAATAGGCATATCTCATGGAATTTCTTTTGGCCTGGAAAGTAAACATGTGAATTTCTTGTAAGGCGTAATTTTCGTTTCAACAACTGCATAGTTTATAGACGTTACAAATAGCTTTAATATAATTATTTGAAAATTATTTACGGCTGTTCACAGAATTTCAATGGTCATTGATGTTTACTTGTGTCTTGCACATGTGATACCAAATAAAGCCGACGACATAAATTTATTCCCTCCGCGTCTTCAATATTTAGAACGTAACGCTAGTACTTTTTCGGTACTCAAGCCCTTCACCTAATTCAATCCGAATACTACCAGCCACAGGTACAAAACCTTCCCTGAAGATCACCATGAATCTACTTTGCCCCTTCCCAACACCAACACCAGGAAACAGTTGGATAATATAGCAAGTGACTGCTTTACCTTCCACGTCGAAGCGAAAACCCTGTCGACCGGTACTGTAGCTTGTGTCGTGTAATTATACCTGAATTACATCCCCCTCAGAGAACGGAATTCTTAAAACTCTATATTATGAACATGTCCTCTACAGGACTACACATGCTCCATCGGCGGGGAGCCCTCTTCTTGCTCAATATTGGCACTCTTTAAACTAGCCAAATGTAAAAAAATGAAAAAAAATGACGTCAGCCTGCTCGCCCGGCGGACCGCGGAAAAGCGGTCGTGGATGAGCCCATACAAGCTATTACGCTGTACGCGCGCGCAATACACCGGAGGACAACTTCGTGCCAACCGCCGAGCAACAGCTTTAGGTAACACCTGAGCTTGAGAATTGCATATATGCTTAGCTTCTGCTTCGACGCCGAACACAAGGAAAATATGGAGTCCTCCTTATGACTTTTTCTAAAGGATCACTTTGCACGAGATAATCCTGATTACACTGTTAAAACTCGTCTACCAGCCGGAAGCCACGACCATGTTCGGTGCAAAGCATGAGTACCACCGAAGAAGTCATCCTCGACCCATCTCGAAAAAAGTCAGCGTCGATGGCCTTACGGCCTCTAAGCTTGTTGCAATTTGAAATATACAAGACAAAAAGTTGATAGGTGTGTCTTTCATATTTGGACAAATTTCCTTAATGCAGATGATGTTCTCGCACGCTCATGATGAGCACGATAGGCTTCTTCTTCTCTGAGGTTATTCTAGCACATATCTTCAGGGTCAACCGTCATATTGTTTTGGCCTTTCAAGGGCTGCTTTATCGGCGTTATTTCCAGCACGCCTGCTCACGCTGTGTATGTGCTGACACTGTTGCCTGGTGACCCAACTGACATAACGGCGCGCACGTTCAAACATCACAAGCAATCGGCAGTGGACCGATGATGCATATATTATAAAAAGCGTCTAGTAAAAATGCGTTATTAAATGACTGTATTTACAGTGAAGCGACAATCTGCACGAAAACAAATTCCTGAGTTATGTGTGCACTCTTAATAACTCGACTGGCATTTGCATGTTCTAACCCTGCAGTAAAGTAGTTACAGCAGCATTTATTACCAGCGCATGCGATTTATATAAATCGTATTTTTTCTGTCAATGCAAACATCAAAAATTCATATTTAGTTAGACTGTATGAAAACCGTTGTATTGACGGAATGGAAACGACTATTCAAAGTTTTTCTGCTGAATACAATGTGGGTTCAAGACATCCCAGTACTGCGTAGCACAGCCACTGTGTTCAAGAGCAACTTGTACCGCATCTATGAGCTTAGTTCAAGAGATGACAGAATAATTTACGCCCCTAGTTAATTCCCTGCTCTACTAGCTCATAGTTGTCACAATATATTCCTCTCGCAATAAAAATTCACTATATTCAGTTTTATTGTATCTGAATCCTCAGGATACCTCTAAAGAGCCAGGCAACGACACGCGGTTCGTACATAATTTCTCATGAAAAAGTGAGTTGTACTCGGCGTTGTGCTCGAATATAAAAAAGAATGAGCAAGGAATGAGACGGAATACTTTGCACTCGACGTGCGTCTTATATATCGCAGCCTTAATACGCCAAATGCACTGGGCATGTCAACAGTTTCGGTCCAAATTAATAACAGTTGACTTTACATATACATATAAAACTGGTTATCTGAGGCCAAAAATAAAATTTATGCATACGTGTAGAAATATTATTGCTAGCTAGTCAACCCTCACGTCCAAATGCGTCTATGATCATTTTCAAAAAACGTGCACTTATCTTTCGCTTTCATAGGCGATTGTTCACTGCAGCCGAATGCGTCCGAAAACCCTCGCGAATTTGCCACAAGTTCATTACAGCCTGCCATTCGCCACAATATTCTTCCCACTTGTTTTTTGGCGCAAACGTTCCGGCAGAGAGTCATGAAGAAGACTTTCTCGTCGGTCAGCTCGCTCGTTAAGTTTGACTGAAAACTTTTGATCACACGGTCGAGAAATGCGTAGTAAGCGACCTCCATAGCCCCAATCTCGATGCCACGGAACGACTTTGCTGACTGGGCTTGATCAGAGCAGCGTTGCTTTTGCTTGAGGGCTTCCATGGACTGCTCAGATATCCACGATCCCGACTTGGATAAACTTCCGTTCGGATGCATATACTGCGGCGGCTCCCGAAGTACACCCATTAGTGCCACAGACAACAGGAAGCCGAGACCACCATATATCATGCCCAGTGTTCCACGGTTGTAGTAAAGTGGAGCCGTCAGTGCCGCCATAGCGATGTCTAGGGTGTTAAGAGAAGATACGTAGTCCGTGAGCAACGGTGCCCAGCTGGGAAGTAAGCTTTCGGCGTAGTATCGATGTCGCTTCATAAAAATCGCACGCAGACAATGCCGTGCTTTGATCCAGAAGACGACGAAGCTATCATCGTTTTCCGGACAAAGCCCGTAAAGTTCTTCCACCGCATTGGCTTTATCAAACATGCTGGGTGGCCAAAGCCGCACTGTCACGGATCCCAGCTGATGGACCAACAGCTGTTTAGCGTCTGAGTCGAGCCAGGCGACGCCGCTCACACTGTCCACGACTTCCTGCTTCAATGTCTGAAGAATGGAGCTCGCCTGCGCCCGACCCAGTGATGTCAGCCGGTCCCGTGCGTAGAGCAAAGCTATAAGGGGGCTGTACACTGCCTCCACCTCCTTAGCGCACAGCATGGATAGCTGATATTCTGCGCGCTTTTTGCCGTCGCCGAAGACGTCTTCAAGAAGTTCTTTGTCGAACATGAGGGCGTACATCTGCACAAACTGCCAAGACAAGTGCAGCACGGCGTCTGCATCGCCATACCTAGTCCGAAATCTCTGGACGACACGCATCAGCCAGCTGTTCGCAACGAGGATGTCGTCTTCAAGCAACAGTGGTTGGTCGAGGTGTTCCCGAAGGGCTGCAAGCCAATCACGAAACTCCTCTCCAGACACGTGCTCGTCTACTTCTGAAGGGCGGTAGAGAAGCACGGCTGAGTGTGGTTTAACCCTGGCCGCCTCAAGAAGCATGGCTACAGAATCACCCTGCACTTCAGCGCTCCTCTTGATGTTTGCCTCAAATTCAGAGCCCGGTTGGCGGCCAAGAAAGAATGTGTACATCAGGCTCCAGTACCTGCGTGCAATAGTTAGTCTGCACTTAAAACAGGAAAGGTCACGGAGTAGTAAGGAGCGTTAAGCACAGATTAGCAAATGGCATTCACGTTGAAAGTCAATGCAGTGAAAGTTTTTCTGCCAAAATATAAATTTTCAAAATATAAATTTCGAGGATTAAACGGGCCAAATTTTGGCAATAGGCTGGGCCAAATTTTGAAGTCGCTATTGTGTCGGGCATGCTGAATTATGGTTGGACACCGATTTTGGTCCAAATCTTCAAGGTCAAACTTCAAGGTTGGCCTGGGCCAAATTCCTACCGCTTGGTGTCACAGTTGATACGGCAACGAGCGATGCACAATGCAGATGCAAAAGCAAGATGCCAAATGCAAAAGCAAGATTTTTGCTCGCCTCTGAAGATCGTATGACTACTTTCGCCCAATAGTTAGCCTGTACTTCAGACAGGAGCAGGTCACGGAGTAGTAAGGAGCATTAAACATAGATTAGCAATGGGTACTCGTGCTGAAAATAAATGCAGTGATAGTTTGTCTGCAACAAATAAATTGCTGCTACGCAGGTTCTATACAGTACTGTTTTTGCTTATAAAACTTATTTCGACTGCATAGCGACTTGTCTGTCTACAACAACACAGCTGTGAGCAGATGAGACATCCATTATTGAGAAAACGTGACCCGCCTGAAGAAATTGCTTTCGAGTCAATGCCCTTTCTTTAAATGTAAATATAGAAATGTGTTATAAGATTTCGTGGTTGTTTCTACTTAACTATACTGAGTTAATTTGAATAGAGGTTTCTACGAGCTACTAGTGGAATTAGTCTTCGGATTATTCTAAGCCGCCGTGGTGGTTCGGTAGTTATGGCGCTCGGCTCCTGACCTGGAAGACGCGGGTTCGATTCCTGCCGCGGCGGTCGAATTTCGATGGAGGCGAAATGCTAGAGGTCAGTGTACTGTGCTTTGTCAGTGCTTTAAAGAACCCCAGTTGGTCAAAATTTCCGGAGCACTTCACTACGGCATCCCTCATAGTCTGGGCTTTTGGGTGTTAAGCTCTTATAAACCAAACCTTTGGATTACTCTGCCAACAGTTAACTATACTACCAATGTGTACCATGGCGCATGCAACTGAAACTGACCAAACGAGCTAAGTTTTTGCGCTGGTCGAATGAGTTATAGGAGTTCTAGAAGAATTTCGCGACCTAAAACGCATGTTCACTATATCTGTAGCCAGGCAAGTGGAAGTTCGGCCCTGTGTGCTGATAAAGTCAATGTGGGGCTCAGTCATCTCGATCCTGGCGCATGTGCTCCAAGAGAGCTAGAAGCCATGTTATTACTTTCGCCGTGACTTTTGCCCAAACTGCCGAAGAGAGAAAGCGTGGCAGTTCTTTTCTTCTTACGTGTTGCATACAACAGGTAGGATCATTCGAGGTTTTGCCATAGAATGGCTACTTTCTAGTTTTATGTACACTCCCAGTTGGGTCACTCCACGCTAAATGCCCCAGGTCCCCAAATGCTATCACCGCCATTCTCATGAAAAAAAAATTGACGATTGTGTGAATGAAACCTCTAGGAAGCAAAGTTTTCGAAAAACTTGTTCACTTGAGCGCTCTTTGAAGTTTCGGCGACGAAGCACAATTTTCTTAAAGTCAAAAATTTTTTGAAATCAAACATGAAACAGCTCTCATAAATGACTAAATCTCCAAATACTATTCACATTTCAGTTCTTTTGGAACAACATATTTTGTTCTGCAGCTGACACTTGAAAGATGGTTGTTTCCGGTAAACGTATTTCTCAGACATTTACTTCTCTCAGTTAATAACTCCGTTCGGAGAAAAGTACCTTGCGTAACTGCCGCTCGCCATGACGTGTGCATGGTTCGCGGCAAACAGCCGTATGTCGCTACTGCGGCCTGGTAGGAGCACGATGCGGCTGGCTCCAGCAGCGTACGGATGCTCCACCGATCGAACACGGAGCCACAGAGATATGTCCCAGTGCAAGGCTAGGCTGACAAGTACGCTGGGCGCAGTAACGTTGCTCGCTGGTGGCTCCGGCCAGGACAGCTTCAGTCCTTTGAGGAACTCCATGAAGTGTACTTTGTCAGACTCGCTTGCTCGATTGTTACCGGTGCATGCTCTGAGCAATGCCAAGGGCTTCCTCACCGCCGGCATCTGTGCGACACCTTTCTCGAGCAGCTCCTCCAACCCGTCCATCCAAGCTATGCTAAGATCGTCTAATGCTGTGCCGGAAGCAGATGGAAGGCGGGTGTCGGGTTCCCAGGTTGAACAGGCGTACGCTTCGAAGTCGCGGCACGGGTCGATGCTACGGTTGAGGCCGTGCGTAAGCAGGAAGGCGTGGCGGTGGCAGTCGCTGGATTCGCACCAGCTACTCGCCAGGTGGCCGCTTCCAGGCGATGGCAAGAGAAAGGCGACGAGTGCGAAGAGGGCCACCAGGCCTAAAGCGAGGAGGGAAACAGCGGCGAGTTTTCTTCGCTCCCTGGTGTTGCGCGAGATGGTTCCGGGACCGTTAACGTTCACCTCCTGCGAATCGTTTGCAGACACCAAAGAAAGACTAGTTTAGGTCTTTGCAGTAACTCTTTAGCACCAGATATAGTGAGTGCATAAATGATAGGCACTGACTACCTCACAACCACAAAAAGTATTGACCCAATCAGTGCAGTTTACCTTTTTACGTTCAAGTGTGGGTGACAGAAATGTGGCTAGGGAAAGCATTGTGTTAGGTTCTGATAAAGAACGTTGGACTATTTTTAGTTGCACCCGTGCTTTGTCCTTAAAGTATTGACAGCAGTGTTTCTAGCCACATGCAGCAATATTACCGTCAGGAATA
Source organism: Amblyomma americanum (assembly GCA_030143305.2). Taxonomy (NCBI): domain Eukaryota; kingdom Metazoa; phylum Arthropoda; class Arachnida; order Ixodida; family Ixodidae; genus Amblyomma; species Amblyomma americanum. The sequence goes on along the minus strand of JARKHS020033547.1, from coordinate 61,395 downwards.
GCAGTGTCAGTTTCAAGGCCGAAAGTGTTTTACCGGTACTACTGTGGTACAAAAAAAAATAAATTGAGGGGAACAGTGAATTTTCTAGCTGTGGTTTAGTCGTGCTTGTGCAGCACAGCGCACTCATGGCTCCCATGTAGGCATTTTTGCTGAATGCCAAGCGCCACTACACGGTGTGTCGAAGTCAGTAAAGCCAGAGGTGATTGGTGATGAGAGTTGTGGAACACTACACTTTACCAATGTCAATAAATAGGTAAAATTCCTACAATGCTCCGCGCTCAGTCGACCAGCACGCCATTTTCGAAGCCCAATCAACAAATTACCAAGGCTCGCGACTTTCTATAGTGGAATAATAAACTAAAGCAACCAGTAATTGGGGATTATCCTGATCACAGCCACCTACACAGTAAAATATCCCCAATGAAATGACCGATGCCCAGCCTGCATTTCTATTTGTGGTTTCATAACAAGTAGAATAACGAACTCTGCCTACAGCAACGGCAACACTGGTTTTCTGACTGCCGTACTATTATTACTAATATTAAGTTTTTTTCATTGTTATTTCTGTTTTTGCTAAAACTGTCACTCTATCATCACGATCATTCTGTTGTACTTTCCCCAAGGTAGAAGAGCTCTTTGGAGCATCACTGGAGTGAAAGAGTGAAAAACTTTTATTGAACATTTGCGTAGTTCGGCGGCAGCAGGATCCGCGTCGTCTTCATATCAGGCGATCCCGGATCCCGTCTTCGCAAGGTCGGGCCCTCATTCCAGGGCTCCGCTGAGCCGCGCTGCCTCGTAAGCATGCTGCACCAGGGTCCTTTGGACCGTGAGCTCGCTGCTGACGAGCCGGCTCTCCCATTGCTCCGCACTTGTGTGTTTGTGTTGGTGGAATTTTATGTTTCGCTCACACTCCCATGTGATGTGGTACAGCGTTGGTACCGCCCCGCACCACGGGCATGTGGCTCTGTATTGTGTCGGAAACATCTTGTTTAGTATGTGTAAATTTGGAAAAATACCCGTCTGCAGTCTGCGCCACCCGGTAGCCTCTTCCTTTGTTAGTGCCTTGTGTGGCGGAGGATATTTATACCTTAAGCCCCTGTATAGGGCCAGGTGCTCTGCATACCCCCCGTCGCAGGCTCGGGTGCAAAAGTCGTCCGGTAATCCCGCTCGGAAACTCATCGCTCGAGCATGGCCGTCCGCTCTTTCATTTCCCTGAATACCTGCATGTCCGGATATCCAAACCAGGCTGTGTATGTGTTTTGTGTCTGAGACACGCGCTTTTCTGAGTATGTTCATGGCTGCGGCACCTATCCTTCCCCTAGTGTAGTTCCTACATGCCTCTTTCGAGTCTGTAAGTATGTTTAGAGATTTGTTTCCCTGGGAGCCGCAAGCGACCGCTAGAGCTATGGCAACCTCCTCGGCTTCTGTTGCGTCCGCAGCCTCTGCCGCTGCACAGGTGATCAGTTCTCCCTGGTGGTCGACTACTACAGCCGCGGCCGTGCGCTTCCTATCCATCAGGTACAGCGCCGCGTCCGTGAAGACCGTGTTTTCCAGATTGGCCAAGCCTCGCTCGATATACTCGGCTCTTGCTTTCCGTCTTCCTTCGTGCAGGTTCGGATCCATGTTCCTGGGCAGGGGTGCGACCCGAATGGCTTTTCTAATTCCATCCGGAACGTCCCTGTACCTGTCAAGGCGCCCTTGTGTTTCCACCCCTATTCTTTTCAGCAGTTCTCGGCCTGTTGGCGTGCCTCGGAGTCTCGTATACTGTGCCCTGATTTGGGCCTCCCTCAGCTCTTGGAAGGTGTTACTAATCCCTAGCTGGAGTAGTTTCTCGTTCGGTGTGTTCCTAGGTAGATGCAGGGCGGTCTTATATGCCTTCCTTAATATTACATCTATCTGTTCTATGCCGGCTTTGGTTGGTATCTGGTAGGGCAGTGAATAGGTGACTCGGCTGACTATCAGGCTGCTCACGAGTCTGAGCGTGTCTTCCTCTTTCATGCCGTACCGCCTATGCGAGACTCTGCTGATCATTCTTCCTACCTGCTCAGCTGCTTTACTTATTAGGCTGATGGTGTGGCTGCATTTCCTGCTTCTTTGCAGCCACATACCTAGCACCCTTATCATGTCTTTCTCTGGGATCCTCTGCCCTTCCAGGTAGACTTCCAGCTCCGCTTTAGTGGGATGTCTTCCGACTCTCAGCAGCTCCGATTTCTCGGTTGAGCATCTGAGGCCTCTTTCTCTGGTGTACTTCTCCACGCACGCGGCTGCTTCCTGTAGTCTGTCCTCCTTCTCCCCCAGAGAGCCCTGGGTGACCCATACCGTGACATCGTCGGCATACATCGCGTGTTTTATCCCTGGTATCCTCTCGAGTTGCCACGCAAGCCCGATCATCGCAACGTTGAATAATATCGGTGAGATGACCGATCCCTGGGGAGTGCCCTTGCATGGTGTGCCGAAAGGGTCGCTTCTAAGGTCTCCAAGCCCGACTGTCGCAGTTCTATCGCTTATGAAGGCCCCGACATAATTATGGACTCTTCTTCCGCAGTTGGTGTTATTGATTCCCTCCATGATGGCGTTGTGGCTGACGTTGTCGAAGGCCCCCTTTATATCGAGGGCCATGACCACGTTTTCCCCTGCTTTTGGCATAGTGGCTAGAACCTCCTCCTTAAGCTGTATTAGGATGTTTTGTGTGGACAGGTCCGCTCTAAAACCGTACATGCTATCCGGGTATAACCTTCCTCCTTCCAGATGTGTTTGAATCCTTTTGGTGATTATCCTCTCGTAGAGCTTACCTAGACATGATGTTAAGGAAATGGGTCTGAGGTTTTCGATCGATAGCTTTTTGCCTGGCTTTGGTATCATAACCACCATTGCGTGCTTCCACTCTGGAAGAAAACACGCATCACTAAAGCAGTTTTGTATACCAGCTCCAGGACCTTTGTTATGCTTTAGTTTGAAGGAAAGGGTAGAACCTACGGTCCCCGTTATACTGGACATAAAACACTTGCAAGTGTAACAACAACTGCAGAGAACATCACAAATACGGGCTCATAATTGTGTTTCCAAAAGTCACTTAAATTTTTTTCTCGGAGGCGTTACCAGTGTTCCTCTCAAATGCTACTATACATAGGCTCAACGAAGTTCAATGCAGGCGAGGTCCTTGTCATACATTGTTCAAATCAAGAATATGACCGAATGGCATGCTTCGCGTAATCGAACTCTCGGCTAACGTTACTCTAGAGGCTGCTCAGCAAGAAAATACAGGGCACTTCTGTTCAAAAAATTTTGCACACACTTTAACACCTTCAAACCCCATATATTTAGCGCAGTGAACACGCACCAACAATTTTTCTTTTCTTTGTTTTCACTAGAAGCAGATTTTTATTACCTGGTCCAGAGTGAAATTATGTGCAAATATATTTTCAGAGGAGCAATGAGTCTTAATCTAGTACACGCACTCTTCCATAAAAAGCTTTCTTTGTAAATTCATTTCAAACCGTCACACTTCATTAAAAATTGGTGTATTACGAAGGAACCTATGTTTTCATCACCAACTTCTTTCGTGCCTTGTTTCCAGCTGCCACACCAGCTGAGCCTTTTCTAGGTACGTTTCGCTTGACATTCTTTGGTAAATGCGAAATACGACTCATGCCGCTTTTGGCTGCACCTCAGAGGAATATCACTACAGCAGAGTGAGAGCCACCTAGAAACAGTGAACAGGGCACATCGTATCACGCGGAATGTCGGAGCCCGGGCTTCTAACGAGCGTTACCTCCAAAAGGCGCAAAATATCAGCCCCTTTTGTTGCTGGAATTATCAGCTTGTACAATGAAGCGCCTGTTTCTGTCCCTAAAAATAAGCGCAATTCCGAGTGCAACCACAGGCTATTCATTTTGTTGAAAATATTTCTTCAAGAAGTAGTTCACGAAATTACGTTCACTGCTTGCGACCACATTAGCAATCAGCGTACGGGGAGCCTTGCAGCCAATGCCCAAACTAATTCTCCTCGTCACGGGCCAGCAGAGGCGATACTGAGATCCAGAGCAAAATGTCGGTGACTGATTTTCAACGTTCATCAAAAAAATATAATGCCACTCACCACATCCCGTGGTATCGAAGACAACGCGGAGAGCGCGACAGGACTACAAGACAGCCAGCCGGCAGTTTCTGCCCCTTCGAACCGGCTGGGTGAATCACAAGATCCTGGTGATGGCAGACCGTCATTCACATCAGGTGGGCTTCCTGGATTGTGGTCATCGTCGAAGAGAAGCGCTGGCGAAGCATTGCCAATGCACGTCTTGGGTTCCGTGCTCTCAGCCATGCCTGTTGTTCTTCTTCTTCTTCTTTGCCTCAGTAAATATGACACATACCCACGCGGGGGGATTGGCCAAGGTGTAGTGACATGAACAAAAAAATTTCCATAGGAGATTACGACAAAATTTTAGCACCAAGCGTGAATTTTGAAAAATGTATCAATGAAAACGACAGAATATTTAAAGTAAAATAACAGACAGCATTTTGGTGAAAAAAAGAAGAGCTCGAAGAATTTAAACAAAATTAGCAAATCAACCTACGAGTTGCAATTATGTAATCATAGTGAATCCCACAAATTGAACCCGATGCATATCCTTTGGCGCTCGCACCGAACGATAATAACACTGGCAGATATAACGGGAGACCTAACCTGGAGAGAGGGACCTCCAGGTAAATCTTTGTCTGAAGTGCAAACTTTGGACAGTAGAGGAGAAAATGGTCTACAGATTCAACCTCCCCGCATGCATGACATAAGTTTGTCGGTGTCGAACTACACCAGCATAGATATAAATTCAAACTGGGAATTCTGCAACGCAACAGCATCATTGATACCTCGCACAGCCTGGTTTTACACGGACGGACGTTCCAATTATATGCTAAGTGCTGATAATCAGTGATAATTAGTAATGAATCACGTAACCTGGCTGATATGTGTTGGAACCGCTCCAACCTTGAAATCGCCAGCAGACTGCATTTAGGGACAAGATGTGTCACTGACCCGTCAAGAGCCGACCTTGCTAAGTAATCAGCCGCCTCATTTGAATGAATACCTGGATGGCCAGGGACACAGACAAAACGGACCTCCTTCAAAGTGCATGGGACAAAATATCGCAGGAAACGGCTCAAAAATTTTTTGTGAAGTTTCAAGAGAGACTAAAACTGACAATCAGCGAGGATAATAACGTGAGACACATCACATGGAATTTTGTGCAGGGTCATTCCAAGAGCCAAAATTAAGAATAAAGGAATATAATCTGGGATGCGGACCGAGTAGCTCCAGGCCAAATCCCGCGAAAAGATGCCAACTGCAGCTTTTTGGCAGTTGACGGAGGCATCGGTAGAAAGCACCGTATGATGGGTGTATTCCTCTATGTGATCTGAGAGAAGACCATTTAAAATGTTTGCGGCCATGTGCTTCGCATGATATGGGAAGATGTGGTGAAAATGGAATTACACTGCTGCCGGCGTGTCATCAACCCACTGCAAAGAACTGAGATCAACACCAACCGGTGTTAAAAGGTTCTGCGTTAACATAATTTGACAATGGCGTTTGATACCGTGGCCAATGATGAGAAAAGAATAAGGCCGGCTGAGACACAAGAAACAGGAGTACTGATATCAGTCACCGGGTCCAACGACCAGAGGATAGTTCGCACCGTAAACCGGGAATTTAGATCAGGGATACGGGCTTCCAGATAAGGTAGGCCGTTTGAAACTGATTTTGGCAGACCAAGACAGAGACGTAGAGCGCGCCTTTCCAGTAAGATTAGGGGTTGAACCTTGTAGTTCAAACCTTGCCTCTTGTTATGGTTCTTCTTCTTCTTTTGCTTAAATTACTCCCGCACAACCATGACGCTAATTCGTACGTGGCCCCGTGACTGCGCGCCAAATATTCTTAAGTTTTATATTTTTGCTGTTGTAGTAATAATTTTTAATTAGTAGAGGTAAGCTTAGCGGTTTATCGCATTTATCTGCATGAAATGCTAAGCGCCTATGCTTGGCTAAGTGGAGTTTTTTGCTTTTAGTGCAGCCTTCTTGATGTTAAAATAACATCGCGAGTACGTCGGCAGTCCGGCGATTAAGCGCCAGAAGACGATAGAGAGGAGAGAACATGCGAGGGCAAGGACATGCCCAAAAAACTTATTACCCAAGGCACAACCATTAGTTTGGCACCAGTTTACCCTCTTCTTTTGGCTCTCCTCACTGAACCCTGGCCTATCCCCCGTGGTGGGTATGAGTCATGTCACTAAGGCAACAAAACAACTATTCCTTTTGCTGGAGTAAGCATCGTCTGCTAGGCTGTTCTAATTAGTGCAAAGAAACTCCAGCCCACCATCGGCTGTTATGCGTCGGGGCCCCAAGAACCTGCGACCAATTGTTCAATCCGCTGCATATATTGCGGGTGACATCCCAAAAGAGCACACTTTGGCGATAAACAACAAGCCTAAGAAGCCAGTTGCAATCGTTACTCATGAAACACTATCTGTAGAGTATACCCTCCTTAAGAACGCATTAATTTAGTTAAGCGATTTCGAGATGCTACCCGCAACCGCAACCGGATCCATACGCCGTGCTTGGAACGTTTCACGTTTTCACCATCCAGAGCCACAGGCGCACAGCAGATAAACAGCTGAATAAGCGCTATCAGAGCTCGGCCATGGGAACTTTCGCTGAAGTTTGCGGTACCGATTGCAGCGCCATAACACATTGCCTAGCGAGAAGAGCAAGCAGTTTTGGGTTGTACTCGTAGTACTTTTCCGCGCCACCTTCAGGCGCTTATTGGCGTGAGCCTCCGCGCTCTGTCGAAGGCGCACGTTCCATGCGTCAGCTATCTGGGCTACGCCGAGAGAAGTTAGGCAATGAATGCTGTCAGCCAAACGCAGAATGTGTTCTCGCGTTTGCAGCGGCCCAAGGGGCTGACGAAAGCAGTTTTGAGTCACCGAATGGAACCATTTCAGTGCCACCTTGCCTTTCCCGATTTCCGCACTGCTTCGCTTCGACACCACTGCACTGTGCAATGAACCCTCGTGCGATATTATTAAAAATCCGCAAGACTATACCGCCGTATGTAACGTCTTACTCACGAAGAGAGCTACAAACTATTCACAGTCCATGCGGCCATATATTTTTTTTTCATTGCTTTTCGCAACACAGAGCTATTGCCTCAAGGTCTATGACATCCGTATTGATGCACTCCACGTGACGCACATCAGCTCAGACCTCAACCACGAGGTCAGTAGACGCATTTTACGTTGTCATTGTCTTCGCTACATCAAAGACAAGCTGCAGCTCCAAAGAACGTATTCCTTCAACGAACGGCATCAGATGGCTTCTATGTTGATGACGCTGAGACGCCGTAGCGGGTCCGTCTGGCACGGCAGCAAATAGGTCCGAATAAAGCGCATCGCTTCCTTCATGGGTTCGAACGGCGCAACGACCGCAACGACACGCCCTCAGGCAAGCGCGTGTGACACGTTTCATCGATGCTTTGAAAGCGTCACACACCTTATCTACAACAGCACTCGGTGCTTTCATTTCGCGAGCGCAAATGGCCATGCAGGCAGCTTTATCCCAATATTTCGAGCAGCATTTTCGCAAACATGCAATTAAGACCACTACAAGAGTGCTCGGGAACATACTCCAGTGAAGATACGGAAAATAAAACTTTTCTCGTGATTTATGCATGAAATGTAACCAAATTTAGCCTAAATATGTAACTGTTATTCAGGTTTAGAACTGTTTTTTGTTTTAAGCTTGCTGTTATAGTTGTTCCGTTATTACAATTAACTCTTCCGTGATGGCACCCCCGGGCGTGGCGTGGCGGAGAGGGTAAAGTTTGTTAGCTCCAGCCAGTTCATGTGTTCGGACAGCCACGGTAGCGCAAATTTTAAACTTCCGCCCACTGCTCCCTCTTTTGTTCAGTGCCTTTTGGGGAGCGAGGAAATCGCAGCAAGGTTGCTTCAGCTTAAAAACCTGCCCCTCAGTTAGAGCTTTTGATTCCGACCCTTGCATTAATATGTCGCCTGCCGGCATGCAAAGTTGTCATGAAGGAGTCTCCTGCCGTCCGTCAAATCTGATAATAAACAGGCTCTATTTTTCGCATATCGCCGTGTAACCATGTTTAGCGCTATTCCCTACATCTTGAATGAAGTGCTAGCCGCCCGCTGGGCGCGTGCGCGCATTGGATTCGGATACTGACGCAAAAATCAGTCGACATTCAAAAGTCTGGCGCGACACCAAAGGAACCTCGCTTGCGTGTGTCATTGAAAGATTGCGAAATCGGAGAAACGATCTGTGATTGCCATGGGAGAGCGCGTAACGTTGAGTGTGTTGAGCGATGCCCTCTCCACTTTGCTCGCGTGCGGCGGAGCCTGTTTGGCTAGAAGCAACAGGCGCCCAGACAGAAGCAACTTTTTTTCCATCACTGTCTTGGACCTAGATGACACTGTCAGTTTTCCCCTCTGTACTTCTACAGAAGGCAAAGATATCAGGCTGATCGACGTCGTAAAGTTCGTTGAGCATCTTCTCGCCACCCTACACCGTGGAAAGAAGTGACTAGCTTTCTCGAAGTTTCTTCGCCTGACCAATGGGGACGCGTGCATCGGCGAGAGGTTGAGAGGGCGGCTGTAGTGTTGATATTGTGTGTATGTGCGCTACTGCTTTGGCGCGAAGTTGTGAACAGACGCGACGCGCCCTATATAAGGAGGAGGTTTGCCGCTGGCCAGCCGGCGTCGGAGTACTGTAGCTTCAATGACGTGCTCCCGCAAGACTCCCGGATCAATGTCTTTGACAGCCAGCCACGAACCAGCCACAGACCAGCCAGCCAGCCATGGACCAGAGCCAATCTATGGGTCCTCGGACTGACGCAGAGCCCGGTTGACAGACTGTGTTTTATGTATTTCCCTTTGTCGTGTATTAGTGCACAGTTAAGAGCCATCGCGGTGGTTCAGTGGTTATGGCGCTCGGCTGCTGACCCGAAAGAGACAGGTTCGATCACTGCCGCGGCAGTAGAATTACAATGGAGGCAAAATTCTAGAGGCCCGTGTACAGTGCGATGTCAGTGCACGTTAAAGAACCACAGGTGGTGGAAATTTCTGGAGCTCTTCACTACGGCGTCCCTCATAGCCTGAGTCGCTTTGGGACGTTAAACCCCTATAAAGTATAACTATACACTGTTGTTGGCAGACCTTTTGTTGTATTATAGCAGCTTTCAAGCGACACTTTTCGTGCATTGCAGTGTTGTGTACATCACTTTGCATTGTTTCGAGTTGTTAGAAAACTTCCGTGTATAGCTTTTGCTACATAACATTTTTTTTTCTAACCCTGTGGCTCCGACCCATTCTCTGGCTTGCGAACAGCAAAAGCTGGGCCCGAAGCGACTGTCCACTTCTGTCTATTTGGTACTTTATTTGTGGATGAGCTTGATACGCTGAGTCGACGGCATCACCTGAAATACTAACAGCTGCCCCACACGCTCTAAAAGTGTCTAGGAGCGCACGCAACCAACGCGTCTGGTGACAGATACATCGCGAAATCAGGCTTAGGTAGCTACAGAATGATTCACATCAAAACTTCAAAGCCTCTTCCTGCACCAACGACGCATAGCAGGCTGCAGATGGAAAGTAGTAGGTCGGAGCCACTGCCCATTGCTGTGGTAGCCCATGTTCTCCGCGTCGGCGCATGGATGATCCCGCTGTGCACGCTGCCGAAATGAGGCTGATCGGCGCCGGTCCCATGCCGACCGTCGCCGCCAGCTGAACGCTGCCACTGCGCGTGGACGTCGCAACCGGCAGCAAGAGGCTTCGGTGAATGCTTTGACCATACACGGCCGGCTGACGACCAGCGCTGATGCCCAGCCTCCGTCGCCGTCCAGCAAGCCTAGAAAGCCGTTTTATGTTAAGGCCTGCGCCCAGCAGCACAGGCCTCTGCACAGCGAAAGCTCTTGCCGACTTTAGCGCGCTATTCAAGGCTATTTGACATGAGCGGTGAAGGCGGGGGTCCAACGCTACCTAGAACCAAGTGCCAGCGACGCCAAAGAGATGCAGTGTAACGGAATCGCCAAAATGAGCGGGCAAACACATCATCATCATCAGCTTGACTACACCCACTGCAGAGCAAAGGCATCTCCCATGTCTCTCCAATTAACCCGGCCCTTTGCCAGCTGCGCCCACCCTATGCCTGCGAGCTTCTTAATCTCATCCGAACACCTAACCTTCTGCCGCATCCTGCTACGCTTGCCTTCTCTTGGAACCCACTCTGTTACCCTTAAGGACACCATTTTGTTTAGTAGATGAAAATGATTCAGCTGCACACATTTGTTGGAAAGTACAATGTTTTTTTTTTTACTCAAGGAATAGTTTTCTTCACGGTCTCTCGGAGCGGCGGTCAGCGGCTCTTATGCCAACTGCCTTTATTCTTCGGTTTGCTTGCCGCTAGCTGCTGGCCTTGGCCGGCGTGTGTTCGTCTCGTCACCTGCGGACTTCCTTGCCCCCGCCCGCTCGCCTTTTATCGGCGCTGTTTTCGGGTGCTTGTTTACTTTTTAGCCGTTGCGTGCGCGCTTTTTAGCCATACTAGCCAAACTTCCAGTCTCCAGGTTTAACCGCTGCTGCATTCGGAAAGACTTTCTGTGGCTCGAGACTTCGAGAAGACGAGCGCACAGCACGCGAAGAACTGAGGCGCCGTAGGAGAGTGTCGAAGTGAGAACTGCTCCGCTGGCACCATGCACACTGCGACGGTAGGGTGTAAGAGTCGCTTTGCTACAGTGGTATTCCGTTTACACTGAGTGCCTATAGGAGCCATAAAGGTGCCTTATAAACGTCTGTCTCAGAGATTCTAGATGTCACTTAAGGATCATTGCTTGGTAGTTTGTAGCAAAAAGCATGCTTTATTGCGAATCGCATTCACTTCTTGGCACTTGCAGTGAGACTTAATGATTATGCGTTGCATTGACTGCACTGACTGCAAAAATACATGATAATTATTAGTCTCCGTGAAGGCGCTACACTGTGACGCCTACAATGTCATCTACAGGTCTTCATTACCGTGTAATTTGTCGACTTAAAGAGAGAGTGTGCGTGCGTGCGTGCGCGTGTGCGTGTGCGTGTGTGTGTGTGTGTGTGTGTGTGTGTGTGTGTGTGTGTGTGTGTGTGTGTGTGTGTGTGTGTGTGTGTGTGTGTGTGTGTGTGTGTGTGTGTGTGTGTGTGTGTGTGTGTGTGTGTGTGTTGCGAAACGATTTGTTTGCACCAATTGAACTGTCGCAACTTGAACACTAACTTAAACACTGAGAGCGCCTCAAGCACTAACGCTGCTTGCATGTTAGTGAGCACTGAAAACTAGGACTGAAAAGGCTTCTGAGTAACAGTGAGTTTTCCACATATCTTTTAATATGATACTGTTTTTTTATAATGCCTTGTTATCGCATATGAGAGGAAGAAGTGTTGTATGCCACCTGTCATGTCCTGCTCCCTTTGCACAGTCTCGACGCTCAGACGCAATTCTTATTTATGCACTAGGCACAGAGCAGTCTTTCATAAAATTACCCGTTTCTTTCAAATATTCGTGTGTAATCTATTCGAGTAAGTGCTTGCTTGAACAATTCCTCCAACAGCCTCTCTATTCGTAGTTGCTCATTTTCCATTGCCTTCAATATATATTGTTATATCAATTATTGTTATGCCAATTATTGTATCAGTTATTTCTATGTGAATTTTTGTATCAGTTATTGTTATATAAATATATATATATATATACAACAATATATATTGACAGTTAATAAACACTGCCGCTATTTTTCTTTTATGTGAGGAAAGCTCGATCATGCCTATCATTCATTGAGAAAATTTTCGAATATTAGAGCACTGTTTAGTGCTGATATGGAAATAATAAAATAATGGTCAATTCTTCTGATATGTAGCAAAATTTTTCTTTTGTAGTGTTCCCATCACTCACATCAAGCAGTTAAGTCTGGCAGGAAGAAAAACAATGGGGAACGCTTTTGACGATAGCAAAAACGTTAACAGCAAAAACATGCAAGCCTGCCGACGGGATGTCTGTGAATATATATTGATTGTTATAATTAAATCTTGCAATTTATGAAAAATTGCGTTCACAACCTCTTTCCCGTTCAAAAATTTTTTGTCCAAAATAGTTGGGTATGACACAATTCTGCCTCAGCCCATTGCCCTCGAATGCTAAACAACTCTCAAGCATGTAGTCAGTCTGTCAGGAGTATAGTTCTCCGGCATTAGGACCGAAATCAGCCCGTTGGTAAGTTGACATCATAAAATTCTAAGTGCCACAAGACGCGAAGACGAAAGGAAACGACGTCACAAGAAGTGACTATCTAAAAGTAACGTTAGCAGTCAGCATTCGTCGTGACTTATTCCTTTGTTCTTGTCTCATGTGTCGCGCTGAACCTCGAAACGTTCGAGGATTTATTTTTCCCCCGCCAAATAACCTATGGCTGGGAGGTGACGTTTGTTTTTGTTTTTAATTACAACGTCAAGATTTAGCTGTCTACTCCGCAGTTGGCGCTGATCGACTCCGCACCGCAGGCCGCTAAGTTTTTATCGTATGGGTGTGTATTGAAGCTGCGCTCTACGCTGCATCTAGCTTGCGTTACGCAGCACAGAGTAAGCACTCGGCAGTTTTTCTATACGCTTTATTTGTCGCTGCGGGAACATGTCCTTATCACTTTGTTCCCTACCCGGGAGGCGATCAGAACGTTCCGGAGGAATGACGACCATGCAGTTTATGCGATATTAGTGATAGTGGCCGGTGCTTTAGGCTCCTCATTCTGAAAGTCCAATGTTGAACTTGTAATCAACGCCTAATCGAGTCACACGACATTCTTATCCTGATGAGCGTTGAGCGCATTTGCTGCTATTGGCGCTTCCCAGTTGTTTTCTTTTTATGGGCAACAGTTAGCCCATTAAGCAGCTTGGCGCCAACGCCTTTGGTTGCTTCTTCAGTGTAGTTACCACATAGACAGAATACGCGCTTTCCGTTTAGTAAGATACCTTTCACGAAGTTGTTTTCCCACAGCACATTACTTGCAAAATCTTCTTGTTCAAATATCAGAACAGTTCCATCAATCATTTTTGCGAACAGGAATAGACTCAGATGGCGAAAATGGTCCTTCGGAAGCAGCTTTGCTTTGAAGCAACTCAAGACATTTCGTATCTGCGTCGATGCCAGCACCAAGCACGATACTACGAAATACGGAACTTGAATCTGTCAGAAGATCGGCCACGCCACCATTCTCCAGCACTCGACCGTCGCCCATGACCACCACCCTGAAAGTCGACAGGAAAAATATCTTCTTAATCACACATACAAAACTAGAGTACTATACGCACATGTACAGAAGAAGAGGTTTCCCGTCGCATGCAATGCAACAAACACTGAGAAAATATTCCAATTTTCGGCGATCCGCTTGTGGCTACTGCAGCAAGAAAAAAAACAGCAATAGTTCGCACTTAAAAGCAAGCGAAATAGACATTACGGCCGCGAAGCTGACCATTGTTCTTCGAGTTCTACGTGAGAGAGGTGAACTTTATTTTTTGCGTCTTATTGATTAAAGCCTGACAAATCGCGCACAAGTAACTTCCGGACTTATGACCCTGTTCAGTTACTGAAAATTGGCGATAACATTCACAACACGACCGCCCGCGTAGGCACCAACTATCAAGTGCTTTCAGATCACACCACCACAGAAAGCACATCTGCGAGAGTATTCATTTCTTGGACCACAGAACCACTGGCCCACATCTCTTATAGACTTACATGGACACATGATCATACTGATGGCACTATTACACAATCCAAATGGCCCTCACAGCTCACAGTTTTGCACAGACCACACAATCAGAGATAACACGCCTGTTTTTCAACTCACATTATCTTTAAAGTTCCGAACCCTACATGGACCACAAAATCATATTAATGACCCAAGTACTACCCAACCTGCCTCGCCCTTACAGCTTATAACCTTGCATGGACCACACGATCACAGTGATGGCCCACCTCATCCCCACGGCTTACAGCCCTACTTGAAGCACGTAATCAAAAAGCGGGCACATTTTTTGAGCGCACACAGGCCTATTGGCTGATAGGGATATATGGACCACATGATCACAGAGCTGATACAGTTATTTCGCTACCCGCATTTGTCTTACGGCTTGTAGAGCTGCATGAAATACATGATATGTAGCGCTATTTAACAACCCGCATGACCCGTAGAGGATGTAGCTTAGCACGGACACCTTCATGCATGAGCTGGCTCAATCATTTTTGAACTCGCACGGCCCCAAAGGAACAATTGATTCAAAGCTCGCACATCTGATTAATAGCTCACATAACGCCAAAGGTTCGCAGCCACACGTGGACGACATGGTAACAGAGATCTACAAATATTTCCAAACACACATGACCTTAGCGGCTTATGGTCCTACGTGAACCACACCAACTATTTCTGATCACCTGTGTGGCAATAATGGCTGATGACCCAACCTGGACTACACGAGCAGGGCTATGTCATGCTTATTCCTGAATATGAATATACTTAGATATACTTAACATACATAGTATACTTAGCCTTATGTTGACTACACGGTCAAACAGCTGGCACACCCTTTTCAGATCGCACATAGTCGTAACGCCTTATATCCCTGTAGTTACAACCTTACCACGCACCTCGCACGCCTAATTCATATCTCACAGTGCTTTAGCAACTTAGAGCCCTGTGTTTACTACATAGTGATTTATCTGGTAAACATATTTCTAGAGCTACATGGCTGAAACTGCTTACAGTCATACATAGATGACATGAGCGCAGGCATGGCTGATGTTTTACTACACACACACATAGTCTTTAAGGGTTTTAACGCTCCTTAGCCTCGTGGGAATATGAGAGACGCCATAGTAGAGGTCTCTGGAATTATTCTGAACACCTAGGGGCACCGAAACCACTGTGTTCACCTTTTAAAAAAAACTGTAGTCTACCCGGTTGAATCTTCAGCCGTGTAGTGAGGCGCGTAAGATTCACTGAATCTCTAAACCTTTAGTTCTTTATCGGTGCCTTGCTGCTTCCACTACGGGGGCTCAAAACCAAATCACGAGGTCCGAAAGCATCGGACCAAGTCTGCATATTTAGGTTGTACCCAGTTTTTCAGAATTATATTATATTATATGGCCCCACTTTGCAGAACAGCGTTCCACAAAAATCTTTGTAACAGTGCAGTTCATAAAAATACACAGCGCCTTTCGAGTGCGGTGAACAAAGCTGTCAAACAAATATCCAAGTATTCACGCACAGAAATTCAGTGAACACGATGATGCCATTCAGAAAGAGATACCAGCCTTTCGTCACCGTTTTGTGTGATAGAAAATACAGGCTTGCTGAGAGCGAAATACAGCGATACCCCTTAGCTACGGTTACCGAGTATTGGTCAAAGGTGGCTAACGCCATGATGAGTACGCCTGTAAATTCCTGTGACGGCTTATTTTGAAGGTATGAATGCTCAGCTCCTTGTCTCATGGTCATATGTCATTTCCAGCAACAAGCGTATATTATGATTACATCTGTCGTCATAAACACTGGTCTGTCTAATTGGAATGTGGGCTCGAAAACATAGCACGTAGAATTCTATACGAAACTAAGTTTATTCTCCTAGATGGATTCTTAAAACAACAAACTCAGGGACGTGAAAGTTATGTCAGACTACCGTGAGAACTGTCAACGTGCGCAATCTAAATGCCGCGTTAAGTCTAAAATTGCTGTGCATGGAGTACATTCTTATCCACGTGCTTGCAACACAATTCCACGTCACATAGATTTTTTCTCTATTTCATTCGCATCAGCAGTCTGGCTCACCAGTCGTAGTCGAGTATTGTGTCTATGCGATGAGCTATCGTGATGACGGTGCAGTGCGCGAAGCTTTCTCTCAGGGTGGCCTGCACCTTCTGCTCAGTGTCCGCATCCATCTGAGATGTGGCCTCGTCCAAAACCAGGATCTTCGTGGCCCTCAGGAGCGCGCGAGCGAGCGCCACCAGTTGGCACTGGCCGGCACTGTGAGACGTCATTAAATATTATTAAATACTAAATAGCTCTGGAAATCACACGAAGGCCCGCTTTTCGATATCAGGCCGTGTCTTTCTTGGCCTTTTTATGGTAGTGTGGCCGGCATGTGCCGAATTTTGCTACCCAGAGACCAACTGCGAACTCAGGCACTAGGGCTGGGGAGCTTTTGTCATTGCGAGGAGCAAAAGGTTATGAGAGAACAAAAGGCCTTGTAAATTTCGCTCAAATCTCTTAGCCACTTATCACCCGTGAGTTTGCAGAGTGACTGCTAGGGATACTGCTGTTGTCAAAACAAGCTACCTGTCGCCTCCCACCTCGTTCTCTCAGCCCATCTTCTCCTAGTAGTTCGCGGCGCTACACTGCGGGCATTGCAGTTTTGCCCTGGAGTACCCGACGCGAAATCCCGACGGCGTAGGCAATATAGCTATCACTGTAATAACTGTCATAGTATCACTTCCGTGGTTTATTGGCTTTAATACTTTTCTTAGGAAGTGGCCTTCAGATGCACTTCGGTCGGGACATCTGTGTGGGCGTGAGGCCCCAGCGTTATCACGGTGGTTAACTGGTAGAGGCCTGTTGGTTGAGGCGCATTTTACAAAATTATTGTGCAGGGGAGACCCCCTACGGGCCCGAAGGGTGCCCCAATGCACTAGGGGCGCTGGAACCACAGCTGCTTTTCCGTCGGAAGAGGTCTATAGTGTTAACACAATAAAAGTACAAGTCCGTCATAGATAAAAATGTATTACCTCGCCTAACTGTCTGCCAGTTCATGTCCAGCATTCTTGGACAAAATTGCTGAATATTGGAATGGTCTAGGGTACTGTTATGGAAACACTGATGCTAATGGCCCGATTTTTTTTTTTTTGATGCACAGAAAAATCTTTCCTTTAAAGCTTTTCTATCACTCATATCAAGGAGATAAAACTGCCCGATGTAAATATTGAAGGTAATTGTTCACTATTCTGATATGTAGCAAAATCTTTCTTTTAAAGTGTTTCCAGCGATCGCACCGAACTGTTAAGACTGGCATATAAAACCAATGTTAAACGTTCTTGACAGAACAAAAACGTTAACAGCAAAAAAAGCCGAGGAATCTAGATCTGCGAATATATTTATTGGTATTGTGAACTGATTACAATATATAAAACAATTGCGTCCAAAAACTGATTTCGGTTAAAAAAATGCTTTTGTCCGGAACTCCTGCGTATGCCTGCACATTTTTCTCATTGTAAGCACCTTAGAACGTCTCAGCAGTTGTGTATGCCTACGCACACCTACAATCTAATGCTCTTCTATGATAGCGTGTCATAAAAGCTGAACTGCGCAAGATACTTTAATTTCCACTTGTTTTGAAATGCGTAGTTTGTCGTTGCGAAGCCAGCTGCCCAAATTATGGAAGGCACCTCATAAGGAGACATGCTCTGCTTCCCGTCAGTGCTACTCTGAACAGTTCATGAATGTATACGAATTGATAAATTGTTCATGGTTATTCAAACACTAATTTACCTTGCAAGATTACGAATCATTTCACGAAGTTTATTTTGTTGTGAAACAGAGCATACTTTTTTAAGCTTAGTTCCAGGCTATGGTGCTTTATAATGTTATATTGATGCAGAAAAGAAATTTCTCGCACTTTGACTTCTCTAGACAGCCTGAAGGATTTCACTACCATTAAGATTATGGTGAAAAGATCTAATCCTTCATCCGAAAATGTTGCGCATGTTGCGAAGAATACGCAGTAGCATTACATTAACACTCTGGCTGAATTGTTCAAAACAAAAATATCGAGTGGCCTTTGAGTTAAGATTGTGCTGTCTAGAAAAAATGAAGCAAGAGTACGCTAAGGACGCGGATTCTTCAGGAACCTAACCAAAGCTATATGTTGTTCTTCCGTTTGAATAGCTCCCAGTGGTAATCACTTTTGCAAACGGAACTGCTCGTAACCTTCTGGTAAAAATTCGTGCATTAAAGATGGCAGAAAAGTGCGCAGATTTTACTTGACACCTGACATGTTCGTGGCTGTATCGTCGCATTTATGGGCGATGGGCAAATAGGTCCAAGCAGTGTACTGAGGTTAAATTTTTTTAATAATTGTAGGGCAGCAAAAATATTCTTAACGAAATAATCACGTTCGCCTCTGACGACGTGCCTTGAAACTCATTCTATCGTGTCATTACAGTAAGGCACAAACCTCAGGTTTCCTCCTTTCTCAGATATGGCAAATGACAAAGCTTCCGGGATGCTTTCGAAGAAGTCGCTCATGCGGACGCTGCGAAGAACTTCCCACAGCTCCTTGTCTGAGAAACAGCCTTGTGGATCCAAATTTTCCCGGAGTGTGCCAGTGAACATAGAGGGGTCCTAGGCACAGTTAAGAAAAATTGCACGCCAGTTTACTTTCAAAATAGGAGTTGGAAGAATAAACTTCGCATAAAGATTCCAGTTTACTGCCGCAGCCTTTACAGCCGCCCAATGTGCGCTCAAACAAGGTTTGGACGCACATAGTTTGAGCGCACTATGGTCTCTGAGTGATGCAGCTGTAGAGTGCAAGTGTGCTCACAGCATGCCGTCTAAACGGTTTTGTTCATAAATATTTTTTTCCTTTTTACCGGGTACGAGCAGAACTTCACTTTTTACATGTCAGCGTCTGTACTGTATTTCATGAAAAAAAAGTTTTTTCCAAGCCTCGTCGCTTAGCTCATACCTGAGGTATAACGCTGATAGAAGAACGCAGACGATTCAGAGGAACAGTACATATGTCGACTCCGTCAATTGTGATGGACCCAGAGGTTCGCTCTATCATGCCGAGCAGGGCTAGCACCAGTGAAGATTTTCCTGCCCCAGTTCTTCCCACGACAGCTAACTGAAAAGTTGAAAAAAAAATCATACACACTAATTAGCATGCACATAGACGACACCCTTCAGCACTTTCAAGCTTGCGTGTCAGTTCTACAAACTGTACATCATGTTTTGGAAGTTTATCATTATGTCTCTGCCTGTGGCAATGAAACATTTCTCTGCAGCGTTCATTACCGATGATATGGCTGCAGCTAGTGCAGTCAGTGATTCACCCGGTGTGCTGTTCATGCAGTCATTAGATACGATTGTCTCCCGCACTGAAGCAGGAAATGAATTTGTTGCTCCTCCACGTCTCACTTCTTCGTGCATATCTGCAGCGGTTTTATGCTGCTATACTTGCATTTATATATTATAAGCTGACAGAAATATTATTTAGGTTAAAATGAAATCTCCATCTAAAACAATCTATTTTCTCCTAGAAGCGCTTGCAAACTCGCCAAATTAAGGTGTTTCATTGTAGGCAAGTTCACCACTACGATGCTACAGTCACGCTCACGTGTACCTTTTGTCCTGCATGTGCTTCAAAGGAAACGTCTTTCAGTGTGTCTTCAGCAATTCCAGGTCGATACGAGGCGGAGAAGTGCTCAAACCTCACAACACCTCTGCATGGCCACAAATCGTCATAAGGCTGAAGGAAGAGGCGAGCACTGAAGGGGTCCTTGCGCTGCGTCGAGACTGCCTGCATGCAAATGTGACACACGTATATAGAGAGACATTTTTCTCCTTCTGGCATGGCTGGCTGACTGCTTTAAATAGAAGCACCAACAGAAGTCCTTTTCGCAGCAAACAAATGGCGTCCCTCGTAACGCAGCTGTGCTTATCACGTATAAGGATGACATTATTGTGATCTCAAGCCAACAGCACGCAAGAGAAATTTATGCGACCACTTGCAAAATTTACCCAGGCAGGTAGCAGGCAGGTAGCAGGTATTCCTTGATGTACACTTGACAAACTATTATCAAACACTCCACCTTAACCCATGGCGCACACCACACAGCTTTCCGGGTTGGAAGAAAGTCGAAGGGCTTACCGGCGACCCTTGTCCCACCACGGCATTAGTGAAATGTTAAAACAGCCCGCTTGCGGATAACGCTTACGATCATATCGTATGTTCCGAGTGCAACCACGCCCATCACAGACACTTCGCAGAAGAAAATGCTCAAGTATCGCTAGAAACACACACAAACTCACCATTCGGATATTCTACATAGAACACGTCCCTTAAATCACAGCAAAGGTAACACTGTCACCTCCGCAAGCAAATATCATAACGGGATCTAGAGAAACAAGGCATGCTTCCGAAAAGTGGCACAAATAAGTCATTGCTGTCATGCCCAAAAAGGTGATAAAGAAGTAGTCAACCCTCCCACGGTGACATGGGGCACGTACCAAACGGCCTACTGAACATATTGAGTACGTAGAGCATGTAAGAGAGTAAACATAAGAGACCGAACGCTGCGCACTCTTCCGAAGCCCCTTCTTTGCATTATACGAGAGTGCAAGGTGTCCCTGAAGGCAGCATTTGCATGGTGCATTCATAAACGAAGAAGATGTGTAGCGTCTTTTGCTAATTTGTTATCACTGCCTCCTGCCTATCACAGCGGCAACAGCATCAGGGAATGTAAAAGAACCTGCCTGGGTGTGAGGCAACGAAGATACAGAATCTTCTTTGCACATATTGAGTGTGATCTATGTAACTTTCCGGCAAAACACATCAACACTACGAGGGCTACCTTGTGCCTTTATGCCCAAAGAATTCAAAACAGTGCACACTTTCTTGCCTGTTCCAAGGGCAGTTCTGTGTATTCCAGAACACGATGGAAAGCCGCGTCTCCCTGTGCGGTCCAAAAGGAGCTTAAGTAGACCCCAGCCATGGCGAACAGCACCTGCACAGAGAGCGGCAGATTAAGCCTCAGCCTCTGGTACCCTGAAACCCTTCGCATTAGTAACCTACTTTACAACAATTAGAATTTCCTCATTTTCATGCGTTGAGTTAATTCTTTAGTCCCTTATTCGGTAGCAAACCGTCGACAGGCTGTTCTTGCTAGCCGACTGCTATGAAATCACAGGTGATTGACATCAATGGTAGAAGAACAGAATGCGAATCAAGAAAAAATTGTGCAACCCCAGAACAGCGACAGATACTCGTTAATGAAATTGAAAGTTTCGATGAGACCCATAACTAGCGCGCTGCTGATAGCACTCCTCAATTCAAGCATTGAAAAATGCACAAATAACGAAACCAGCATTGTTACATGTACCTCAAGCTACGCTATATAACTTGTGAACGTAAACGTGCCAACATCAGCAGGAAGTAAACAACGCATGCGCGTTGAGGCACAGAACAGAGTTTTCGTATAAATTTTTCATTTTAAGTAAACTTCTTACCACGCTAAGCAGTAATATGTGTGTGCGTGTGTGTGTTACCTGCTCGTGTGAGCCGTGCAGTATAGGAAAGCATGCAAACGCTTTTTTTTCCTTTTGGAACCATGTATCTCCTACCACAGCCATGAAGAATGAAGACCGCAGCATACAGCACGATCAGTGCATGCAAGAAAAACTTATATTTCTTGTATACTTGTGAATGGGTGTAGCGACGACAGCCAGGCTAATGTGGACTCAAATAGCGCGCTTTCTAAATGGTGGTTAACGTTTGTGTATGTGCCAACTATGGCACTTAGAGTGCGCTTTCTTTCTCACAGTAATGATTCATTTATAGCAGCGTAGAACATTTGTGCCCCTACCTAACAAACTTGCATATGCCTGACAAACTTCGCTGGAGGCAATCTTTGTACCGGCTTCTTTCGACACGAGCAGCGGTTTTAAATTTATTCTATTTGATCGTATTATTTCGCTGTAACATTGTTCACATGGCACGCTGGCACATATGCCTTGCCCTGTGCTCGTGCTGGCTTCGTACGACAATTACCAACATTTTCTGCCTACATTCCACACTCTAAGCTGCCAGTCGCCAATAAAAATGTTCCTAACCTACCGTGATAGACGACAGCAGGGAGATTCCACTAGCAGGTGCGGCCTCGGGATCGTTGTGCGCCGGCCCGACAACGATGACCACCGTTAACAGAACAACCAGCAGACCACCGAAAGTGATGAGGAAGCGGCTGAATGCGAAGCAGTACGTGAACATGTTGAACGCCTGTAAGTAGTCGCTGTACAGGCGTCGGAACCGGGTGCAAAAGCGGTCCATGACCCCATAGCAGCGTATCAAGCAGACAGAGTCCAGGGTCTCGGTCAGATTCTGCAGCACTCTAGACAACCTCGTACTCTCGTACAGGCGCCCCCGCATTGTCGCAGGCAAAACGTACCACTGCGAGAGCATGGCGGATGAAATACTGAAGGTCAATGTTCAAAAACAATGATTAGCGGATTGTTTCGGGTACTGAGGTGCAGCAGGATTTTAAGAAGCCTGGCTAGTTGGCACAGCTGCAAGCTTACTAAGACAGACATTTCCCACTGAAACGCATGCGTATGACACGCGCTCGTCAAGCACGCACGAAAAGAATGTGTTTCAATCGCTAAATCAACGTAGAACGACAGAAGCCACTAGTTACATGCCTCCCTAACAAGTGCTGGAGCGGATGTTTTTCAAGTACGAAACCTGTTTGATGACTGTAATGAAGGACACTCACTTTATTATTTCCGCTCTTTCTCACTTTTTTCATTTTTCTAACGCCCTTTTTTCCGCTTGTGTCATAGCGTGCGCATGCAAAACAGCGTGATCGCCACTCCCAGTGTCGTTAAAAGTGGTCCAGCATTTGACTTCTCCTCTACAACCCACCCCTCTGCCGCTAACATAGGCCCTCTGCCATTATCTGTATCCCTGCAGACGTCCTCTTCCTTAGCCCTATGTGGGTGTTCAATACGCTCATCAGCGCCTTGAACTGGCTTTTCGCTTCCGCATACCATCGATCCGTTTCATGCTCCTTTACCAGCGTTTCGTACTATTGCTGCGTTGAACATATTTGCCTCTGCGTAGGTTACCGCGCATTGTCCCCCCTAACGCGTGTTTTCAGTTTTCAAGTATTCACATATTTGTGCAGTAAAGATAAATTTCGCTCAAAACACCTGTGGAACTTCTGCATTTCTTATTCAGTCACAGCACAGTCAGTAAATGTGTTGCGTACGGCATGTATCTTTTGCCGCTTCTTGCAAGTTCATAATGCAGACGTGACCATGTGCATAGGGCTGGCATGCGTCTCTGTGCAGTTCTCGGACATTAGCATTCTGGATAATCGATCGGGAAAGGCAAGTGACAGCTGCATAGCGAAAGCTTAGTCTGTCTTTCTTTGAGCACTATAAAGTCAATAACAGCAGCAAGCCGACAGCTAGTTTTCTTCCGCTGTGCACAATCATTCGATGCTGAATGTATTTTCTTTTGCACTAACCAAAACGATATATATGCCCCCGTCATAAACACATGTCTCGTAGTATTTTTGCCCGAATTCAACTTCCTTGATGCAACCAGCGTTCAAATGGATGCCTCCTGCGTACTGTGTTCTCCCTAGCATACAACTCGCTGATGTGAGTACTCACCAAGCATTTAATGAAAACTCTCTCGAAAGACGTCAACGCGTGACTCGCAGCATTAAACTTAAATCAATGGCTTTGCACGCCTCCGCACTCCCAAACGTGATCTAATGGTAATTTTCCTTTTTGATTCATCTAAAATTAATATTCATTCATACCGCTGGAAGGGCTAGCGAGGTAACAACGGCTAACCACAAGACTCACCATTACGAAAACCAGGATGATCTCTGTGCCGCAGGCGAGTCCGAACACCAAGGGTGCCTGCACCCCTATCACAGCGAGGCGTGCCCCAATGAACAAGAGATTCTGAAAAAGCTGCTTGTAGTGAACGAAGACGCGGCTGTCGTTAACTTCCAGGTCCACGGAGAAACGATTGAAGATCCTGCCCCGCGGCGACGCATCGAAGAAGGAGAGTGGACTGCCGGCGATCTTTTCCAGCATGCTAGCGTGAAGCTTCAGGGAACGGTGCCGGTTTGACCGGGCAAGCATGACGCCTCCGACAAGCCGGAAAAGAACTGCGCATTTGCATAACGGCAGTCAACGAACGGAACAAACTAAATCAACTGAACAATTTAAAGAATAGATTTCAAAGCAACCAACAGCTTACACATAGCGTCTATACTAAGACTATCTATCCGCACTTGATATCCTTTGTTATACAAGCGATGTGATGCCACCATCTGACTACGCCTACACCTCGACAAAGGCATCTCCCATATCCCTCGAATTATCCCTGTCCTCTGCCAGCTGCGGCCACCTTATACCCGCAAACTTCTTAATGCCATCCGCCAACCTAATTTTCTGCCGCCCCCTGCTACACTTTCCTAACCTTGGAATCTAGCCTGTTGCCCTTAAGAACCATTTGTTATCCTGACTTCGCATTATATGTCCTGGCCAAGCCCATTTCTTCTGCTTGATTTCGACAAGGATGCCATTAAGCCGTGTTTGATCCCTGGCTCACTCTGCCCGCTTCCTATCTCTTAACATTAGACCTATCATTTTTCTTCAATGATTGGGGCATCCAAGAATTCTTAGCTGCAGCACCACAGGGAGACGAGAACTACGAATTCCTGTTTTGTGTACCGTAGGAAATCAATGTGTCAAAATCCTGGCACTTCTCTTCCGCCCCATGCTGTTTCAATAGGAAGTGCGCGCCGCCGATGCTTGCTGGTCAACTGATGACCTTCTTCTACCTTTCTCTCCCCGCCTCTATTGTTTTATGCCAAAGCGTAAGTGCCCCATGTCCACACACCCACTGGCGGTGTCATACTTTGCCTCTTGCAAAGTGGCAAGTGACACCTGACAAGAACACGGATGAGCCGCTTGCGACCTGCCACAATTAGCAGATGGCGAAGTGAAGAGGGGAAAATCCCTGCCACCTCTTTTAGAGGATAGGAAGGAGAGACCCCAAAATAGCTGCCATGGGAAAAACCCTGTCACCTGTCAAAGTAGTGCATAAAAGAGGCAACTGCGGCCTGTCGCCTGTCACGGTTGGCAGGTTGCAAATTTTTGACATGGAAATCCGTCTCTACTTGCATTTCTATTTCACTCTTATTGCATTTTCTATTTCACTGTTCTGTTGTATGTCTTTGGATTACAGGCGCGACAACAGACAGACCACAAGGTAGATAAACGGGACGGAGCGCCTCCCGTCTACCTTGTGGTCTGTCTGTTGTCGCGCCTGTAATCCAAAGATGTACCAACTTGCCCAGCAAGACGTTCTGTTGTATGTGTTTAATTGTTGTATTCCCAATGGTGCAGAAGAGCTTCAACTTGCACGGTTATTTTTGTTTACTTTTGCCTGTTTTGTTAAACTGCTTAGTTTGTATCCCCACCCTGCTAAAATCCCAACTCCGGGATTGCAGTATCAATAAATAAATAAATAAATAAATAAATAAATAAATAAATAAATGGTATGTGCGGTCGCGCATGGCGGATGACAATAAGGTTTTTAAGCTATCGCATTGCCACTCCTCATGGTAATTAGGTTCCCTCCTAGTTTTTTTTTTCTATATTCTCGGCGTGCCCTCTTTCATTTAGCTTCCCTGTCAGCCTTTTCCTATCAACAGGCCTTTTAACTTTGCCTTTAGATAGCATCGTTTTTGCAGCATACAAATGTTTAAACTTACAGGCTCGGAGAAATAATTTTCTTATGGAGTGATGAACTGAAAGCAACTTGATAATTTCGCCTCTCTTATTCTAGTTTCTCGTTATTTGCGACACTACCGACACAGATGGCCTATCGATAAGTGCTTGTGTTCTACTTTTGAGCATATTCTCTAATGACATTCATGACGTCAACCGACTGATGGAGACAAAATTCAAAAGAAGCAAGCAATCCCAGCAAATCCTTGCAGGCGTCGCTAAATTCCAGTGAAGTGCGCAGTTATACACTTAGTTACGTTTCCTTATCGCCATCATCGTCAGCTCTTGATTTTCGCACGCTCTCAAAATCTCCGGCAAGACATCGCGGCAGCATGCTTCCCAAAATACAACTAGCTTCAGAGCCCATTACCGGATACATTCAGACATTAAGCATTGGTTACGCTTTTTAATGTAACCTACTCACCATCTCCGGTGCAAAACACAGCCAGCCATTGAACAATTTCTTGTCCGGAACGGCTTGTTTCTATGCTGTTGCTCACACGCAGCAGAGCCCACGCTTTGATGGAAAGCAGCTGACCGACGACAAACACAGCGCTGGCTGCGAAGCATAACAATGCGAGCGGTGCCGAGACACCCGAGTATCTGAAGTATGCGACAACGATCTCCAAAAATCCCTGCAAAAAGAATGAAAGAGCCAGGTGAATATGTGCTGTAAGTCCTACAGAGCCTGTTCGGTTGCCTCCGCATTTGCGGCAAGCGTGATGACTTCCTACAATTATCGATGTTATTCATTTGGCCATCGGAAAGGCGAAAGCTTGAGTTTCGTTTTGTCACCCAAGGACTACGACCCCCTCTCCCTCATTCTCAAACAGACGTTTGCTGCACTTACGGCCACCGCAGAGGGCGGCTCTCGCCGTCTACAGAAGAATACTCTCATAGTGCGGACGATCAAAAGCCTTCAAGGCTGATTTAAGAGAGCCAAGTGTCTACGCACTTGTGGAAAGCGCAAGAAGACATCGCGGTTTCTCTACCACCCACGGAAGCACGCCATGTCGCTGTGAGCGCCAGGTCATCCTGACGGCATATGGGATGACCCATCCTATGCTTCCTCTCAGGCTACCCTTCTGCATTTCCTTTCCGCGTGGCCAGCTATCTATTTCATTCACACAACACTGACCTCGACACAGCAATATCAGAGGGAACAGTATGTGTAATTAAGCCATTCCTTACTTAATTTTCTGCCCCTGCACTCCCCAGCTTAATGTTGAGAAGGCTGCATTTGATGGCAAGCGCAAATGTACTTTGTACGTACACGACACCTTCTCTACCCCATCCTCAACCACTTTGGATATTCCTCTAAAACTATACGCACTGGCTATCCCGGCAGCACAAACGTCATCAGGAGCTGTAATCCATAACGCAGCGGCTGACAGACCGATAGGTCAATCTGACGCCATGCTACCGATAGTAAACATTATGTATGAGCTGAGCGTCACAGCAACAGCAGTGTGTTTAACCTTGCCCGAGGCTGCAAACTTGGGGTTCTCTTTCAATTGTAATAAAAGCTTTCTGTAATCAGCAGCACAATTTCTCTTCTCCACAGCAAGTTATACATGTATTAACGAGATCAAAAGTAACTGAGTTCCCCTCCAAGTTCCGAACATGCCGCACTGCGTACGGAGGTCACCTCACGATGCACCTCTGGTGTAGAGACCGATGCCTCCGGTCACCGTAACGCAGCTTATGCGCCTTGCAATACCTTGCAATAAACACAACCATAACTGAGTGGGAGAGTGGTACATGTGAAAGAACGTTGCCCACTTAAGAGCTTCCTCAGCACGAACGTTTCGTCTTAAACTTAGCTCTCCGTAGGCATTTTCGCGAGTTGAAGTGCCCAGGCAAAAACCAATAATTCCATCCTTCGATCAAAGTAGGCTGAGCTTTCAAACTTTTCTGACCTTTTTAAGCGTCATTCCTTCTTCCTTGACCACGCGAAGTGATTCTTCCTCTTCCATCGAGAGCTGTTCGCCACATCTGAAAAACACACTAAAAAGTTAGCGACGCTCTGATGTCAAAAATAACGGCCGGGAAAGCATTGAGCGCAACCTCTATCCAAAGAACCGTTGTTGGAAGGTTACTGAAACGAACTCCACCCGCCATCGCTACTGAAGCTTGCGTGCTGATCTTGAATCACGTACACATTGCATGCGTTAGAAATTTCCGAAGACTTCAGCATCTGTCTGGTTTCCTCACGACGCGTGCTGCTCTTGAACTGCCTCACCTGAAGCTGTTGCGTCTTTTAGGCGAACGAGAAGTGCTTTTTTCCTCGAACAACATCACCGGTGCTCCAGGGTGTTCTTTCATTTCCCTCAGGTCACGAAATGAGAGTGTCGTCTTCTCGTGCATCAGCACCCACTGGTCGACACAGAGAGGCAGCCGAGTGTTGTTTGTAACCAGCATCCGAGTCTGCAAAGCCGAACATGCAGATCAGCAACCCTTAAGAAAAAGAGGTCTTCGTGGAAGCTATAGACAGAGTGAAGAAAATGTTATTTTCCCCAGCTGGTTTTAAATTTAATACAATACCCGCGTGAATGTTAGCCACGCACCGTTTTATTCTTAGCGAAAATAACCGGCCGGTACGTGCTACACATATCCTCTAAACGCAGCTGTGCGATGCCGGCACTTGCTCAAATGTAGATTGTAGACTGATTGTGAATTGTCAATTGAGTTGTAAGAGAAAGACCTCGTCCGCAGCTGTAATGTACCGTATGTTAAGCTAAGCGCCGCAATGCACTATTTAAGTGCAGTTATCGCATTGTTTCGTTTTCTTGCAGTACAAGCTGGATACTTCAAATTTCAAAAGGAAAGTTGTCGTTTCGACGTCAGACACATAGCTACGCATGTCGGCATTGGTTTCACTCACCGTCAGTACAGCCAGCCTAAACGAAACAAAAGTAGATTCAGTCGCCCCAAAAAAAGACAGTAGCGCCCCTACACTTTGTTGCGACGAAGTTTCACTGTTTTCTGCTACCGTACAACGCTTTGCGGTATCTCCCTTCGTGTCCGTGTTCGTCTTTGCGCAGTGAACGTAAGCATGAAATACCAACTCGCCCAGCAACTGATTTTCAGCTGAGTTCTCGACGGTAAAGTCGACCGCACAGTTAAAAAAATGGCAGTGGCTTAGCTCGGCTATGCCAGGATATATGTAGCGAAAGCAAGTGTGAAACTCCCGGTTGGCCTTGTTCACATATTCCACAACGTATAAAGCAAAAACATAAACGTCCAGTATGACCTGTAGGTGCATGTTTGATTTCAGCCCCGAGGCTATCCAAGGATTGAAGGGGTCGCGTCACTCTTACGCCTATTCTCTAGGCTAACGGCACGTCGTTCTTCGGTTTCTTGAGCCCGCCGCTGAAGTCTCTTGGTCGCATTCCATCGTTCATCACGGGCCGTGTTCAGTGAAGCAGGACTCACGTCTCTCCTCCGGCTGCTGTCGCTGCTGCTAGCGGTCGAGACACCGGACGTTAAACGTGCCTGTCTCGTGGCGGCATACTGACGGCGGCGTTTAGCCAGTCGTTCGGCGCGCTGTTCGTCTGTTTCCTGGGCGATTCGTTTCCTCTTCATCTCGTTCCGCTGTCGATTCCAGGCCTCCTCCAGGTTATCAGAATTGTCTCCGTACATACTGACCCCTCAACTGTGGTTGCGGCGCACGCCAGCTCTCCTTTTCAATCCTGTGACATCTTATCACGCATGCGACGCAGCTGTCGAAGCGAGCGGAGGCGAGCGCAACGACGAGGAACGCGGTGTCACGTCCTACCAAACGGCGGCGGCGGCGAGCGGCGCGGTGTGACGTCATGGCAGATGGCGCGAGAGCGCGCGAAGCACAGTAACTTTCCGCGACGAGGCGCGCGTTGTGGCGTCACGTGCCTCGATGGAGTACCGCCACGGCGAAATAGCGAGTTTGCGGCCAATAAAGCTTTCGCTTTAAAAATTAGTTGTAGTTTAACGACTGTTGAATCTGGATAGAGCGCGAAAGCTGTGGTCTATCGGGCAACCATACGCGGCTTGGCGCCTGTAACGTTGAGTGCATTCCGGACAACTTCGCTATTCGCTTAATTGAAACATCTGTAATTTACTCGCTCATAACTAAATTATTCATGAACGCCTCAGTACCTAACTCGAAGGTACGTTCCTAAGACATCTGTTGACGGACGCACAGATGGACGGAAGGAAGGTAGGAGCGTCCCTATTGTAATGAGGTGATGGCAGTTGCTACCATGCTCAGCTTTTTTTCCTTTATTTTTTACTATGGTGTAAACTTTTAAAAATCGCCAATCTTCCAACCGCTTTTTGCTTATTTCTACCACAGATTTATTTACATGACTATTAATATCCCTAAACCCTAGGGCCTCAGGAAGAGTGACTGTGCCCGCATCGACATCGGGATGGATGGCATCAGATTTTACTATGAGGTGTTCTATTGTTTCTACAGATTTACAACACACACCACATGTGTCATCTTCTTCGTTAAATTTCTTTTTGTAGCTGCGCGTTCTAAGACATCCTGACCTAGCTTCAATGAGTAGGGCACTGCCTCTTGAGTTATCATAAAAAGCTTCCTTCCTGATCTGCCTTTTCCAGTATAGATATAGTTCTACACTATGTGTCTTTTTCATTGAATCTATCCAATTTTTGCCTTCCGCGTTTTTAATGTGTCGTTCAATGCTCTTTCTTTCTCCGTCCTCGTGTCTGGCATACTTACTGATTAGCTTCCTAGTTCTTTTCCGCCTGTGTGTCAACGCTCTTTCTGTAAAAGTATTTAAATACATTAGCTATCCACCTGTATCGTCCAATTTCCTCAGGTGTTGTTCATATAGTATTTTACTCTGAGCTACCCGTGCTTCGAACGACGCCCAGCCCATATCCCCCTGTACTGCCTCGTTTGTGGATTTCCCATGGGCACCTAGTGCTAATCTTCCAACAGCCCTTTAATTTACTTCTACTCTACTGAACTTCTGCCCTTAACCACAGAACCGCACTCCCGAAAGTAAGCACCGGTACCAGTAAGCCCCAGCACCGCAGTCTAGGGTGCCTGGATGCCCGCACTGGCCCATCGAGGCACCCTACCGCAGTCACTATACGCTCGCCATCTGCTGGACCATCGCAGTACATTGCGTGCTGTAGTTTCAGTGGGTGCCGCATGATGGCGTTATGACTGCACGCCATGTAGGGTGCCTCGATGAATAATAATAATTGGTTTTGGGGGAAAGGAAATGGCGCAGTATCTGTCTCATATATTTTTGGACACCTGAACCGCGCCGTAATGGAAGGAATAAAGGAGGGAGTGAAAGAAGAAAGGAAGAGAGAGGTGCCGTAGTGGAGGGCTCCGGAATAATTTCGACCACTTGGGTAGGGTGGCTGGACTTGGGAAGGTGTGAAAACCGGCCGGAGAAGCTTGGCCCCGCCGCGCACCGATGCCGTGTGGCGGCGCTGACGGCAGAGGCGCGGTAAGGTGAGCAGCCGAAATGAGCGCATCGCGTAGGCTAAATTTCTAGCACCGAGGCGAAAATAGGCTTGTTTCGCTTACCGCGCGTTTTTTGTGAGTGTCAAAGAATGAATCTTTACCATAAAATAATGTTTCGTCAACTCGCATCATTATTCCCGTGGAATATGCCCAGTTTGCATTGCATACCTGTACAGAAGCGCGTTTTGTGCGTGCACATTTCGAGACGCTGCCCAGGATGCGAGGAACGCCGTAGTGGAAGGTTTCAGAATAATTTCAACCACTTGGGTTTCTGTAACGTGCACTGACTCTCTGCGTTGCGCCGCCACTACGGCGAGAAGAGCAGGTTGTAATGCGTGCCGTAGGACCTCGAAACTGCAGTCGCGTTGGCTGAAGGCGCCCCAACGCGCAAACCAGTTGTCCCCGATTGTGAACCTGTAGCATGTATGCCAGCTTGACGCTCACGTAAGCAATCTCCGACGATTGTAGACAATGAAGCAACACATATCTGGTCATGAAAACATTTATTTACAAATGAGGGGGGAAACTTTTGCAGAAAAAATCTACAATACACAAGGTTTCAGTGTTTTTACGCTTCCCTTCACTACCCTCCTGATTTATGCCCTTGAGCAAAAAGTGCATCCTTGTGAGGCAATAAAAACGTACTACTGATGCTGTCAGCGCAACAGAATGGTGAGAGCAACCAATTTTTGGCATACCACTAATAGACTGTAAAATCTCTGCCGCAGCTTCGGCATGCAAGCGCGTTCGGCAGAACGCATATGTAAGTTTGTCTTCAAGGACCTTGATAAGATTATAAAACGACACTGAGGGATATAAAAGGCCCCCAAGGTTCCACTCATTGGTTGCCTCGGCTGGAAGTTCTTTTGCAATGTTGTCTTTATCACAGAGACATGCTGCTCTGCACGCTTCACAATGGGTTGTCAGAACTCGCTTTCTAGCAACATAGCCTGAAATGTAATAGATCAGCCGCGCATCGCTGTGCCGCTCAGCATAGCTGTGGTGGTCTGCGGCCACTTCCATGGCATCAATTGGCAAAGCCTTTACGCTGTCTTCTGCCAGGCTTTCCTTTTCAGCCAGCACCTCCTCGACAGACAGCAATGACTCGAGGACATCCGGCGACACATTGCCGTCCTTAGGGCTCCTTGCCAGACTGTAGAAGCTTAGACACCTGGATGTGCACATGGAACAGTTGTTACATATATAAGCATGCTGACAGTCTGTAAAACCCAAGTAAAAATTACATACCTTATGATCAGAATGAACTGAGCTGGGGTAGGATGATCATTTGCCCCACTCGTTTGCCTGACAACGCCGAAGCATTGTTCCAAGCGGTCTTGGCTCAGTCTTGATGTCATTATATACTTAAAGCCGACCTTTTCTGAAAGGTACTTTAGAAGGTGCTTTGTAGAATGTATAGACACCCTCAGCCCCTCAGAAGTACTCTAAGAAAGCCGAGCCCTTTGGCGTGAGCCTCCCATTCATCAAGAAACCGAAGCGCTTCATCAAGGGTGGCCTCTTTCCTATTGCCCGGTCTGAAATACCAAAAACAAAATCATGCAGCATTGCGAGAGAAAAACCCCACACCAAAATTACCTCATGGCTTCTGCAGGGAACCTCGATGTCATAGCTTCAATAAGCCTCGCCATCAGATCAACAAAAGCTCTTGTTGGCTCTGCATTTGGATAAATCCTTTCTATATCCTCCTTGTAAAAGGAAATGGCATGTTCGGCTTCTCTACTAAAAATATGGAAAGCCAAGTCTACTCGCATCTTGTCAAAGCCATTTGGATAAATGTGACTGCGAGTAAGCTTTGGTGCAACCTTCAGTGTCATACTGTTATTGTCTAGCTTCCACATGGTGGAAACATGCTCCCAGTGGGCCTGTAATATAAGTAATGAAGTATAAAATCGCATTTTACTTGCGATAAAAAAGCAAATCAAACAAGGCATATATATAAAAAATAGACCAGCATGTAGCAAGCTTACTCGGCCAAGATGTGTGTTGAGTCCTTGCTTAAGCAATGTGTTTCGCACACATTTTGCAAGGTGCGGGAAATCTGAAATAAAGTGTAGGAACCTGTCTTCATCACAGGGGTGCGTTACTTTGCACTTTACATTCTTCCCATTGCCGTACACACCAAGGTTGTGCCACATAGAGCGATTCCATGTTGCGCCGTCTGTGCAGACATAGTGAACTAGAAGACCAGCTTGTTCACAAAGCACCGTTGCCTCTAACACAATTTTTGAAAGCATCTGAGACTTGACGTTTCCACTTGAAGCAAATACACCTATAGAGAAATGAAGCACATCATATAAGCACAAAGTTATAGTTTGAAATCAATAAACATATTTTGTACAAACATTCTTACCTATTATTTGGGTCCAGCTGCCTACTAAAGGCTGAAACATAATGACAAGCCCATGGTCAGCTTTCGTATATTTGTCCCTGTGGTCACTGAATTGACCTAGGTCAACAAAGCCTTCTATATGAGTTGAGGTTGTCATGTCCAAGTGAGCAGAAAGTTTCATCTCATCTATGAGCAAGCCCCCATGGCGCCTAATTCCATCAAGCTCTTCTGTTTTTTTTTTACACACCCAAGAAGCTTGGTGCTAAAGCCATACGATGCTTTGAAGCCCTGTAAATAGAAAAAGCAGTTACTTTTTGTTCATGTAAAAAAAGGCACATTTAAATACCTTCATGTATCTTTGCAGACAGACTCGGCTAGGCAGCACCAAGATTTTATGAGACCTCAGGTGCTCATACAGTCGTGGACTTTTCATCCTTAGGAGGATACATTCCAGTAGCCATTCCTTGTTGTAACGGTACCCATGGTTGGAGTTCCTTCTTGATACTTCAAAACATGCACGCACAGCGGGTTGCTGTTTTTTGGGAAGCTCTTTAAGCTGAAAAACATATACAGAGTTACAAAAGTAAATGCTTTTCAAATAAAGAAAAAGAGTATTCAGGGTAATCTTTTCCTCAAAAAAGGTTGCTTTGATTGCCATGTTTTTTTCTTGCATCTTTTTGAGGGCGTCTTGCAGAGAGTTCAACTTATTATTCCTCCGTTGCAGGGTACGCATGGCATACTTTAGCCGTTTTGCAGCAACATTTGAAAGCTGGAGTCGAGCCTTCTTTTTGCAGCGTAGCAAGCGAGCTTTCATACTGCTTCTGCTCTTTTTGCATGACAAGCAGCGGTTAGGTAACTGTGCAGATGTACCTGAAATGAAAAAAAAAGACATTTAAAATGTATCAGTCTGGTCGTCAATGTTAAGACATTACTGTACACAAATTTCTATAAGCTGTATGCAGTCCTTAAAGTCCAGAACAACATACGTTGTGGTACTGATCCGTTACATGCTGATGAGAACAGGCAATGTCCGGATAATCTTCCAATGTTGTTCATATTTAGCTTCTCAAACTCATTGGTATGGCCAATTCCACTGCACACGGTGAGGCTGTTTGCGTACGACAATTCACCTTCTGCTTGTTCTTTACACCGCACATCGCATTCCTTATGAAATTGCCCAGCCAAGAAGATGCTGCACTTGACATGTCCTTCTCCAACGCAGAACACTACCATTTTGGTAAACACAACAGGCGGTGTTTCGCCCTTTGCAAATTCTGCAGTCTGGTAGCAGGCAATGTTGTTCTGCTTAAGCTTCTGCAGTGACCACAGTTCCGAAGGTCGTTTCAGATTGAAAATGAATAGTTCCTCGGCGAACGGCTCGGACATTCCACCCCGCTGTGTATCTGCACCCTCCACGTCTGCCGGGGGGCATTCCTCCGTCGTGTCAAGGCAAGCGCCGCTTCTTTTTGAAGGTATAGGAGCTTGTGAGGCATTTCTTCTTTTTCTTTCTTTCGGCAGCATTCTGCTTATGTATTTCGGTAGGTTAGGAAATACAGTAGGTACTGCGTCTTCTGAGAGGGCAGGAATGGAGCGCGGTATCAAGACCTCAGCTCCATTAATAATGTGCTTGAAGTCACGAACGATAAACCTAGAGGCAGCAGAAAGAACATACCATGGTGATCAGTTTGAGCTAGCGTGAAAGAGCAGGATGGGCATGCTGCGAGAATGTCGTGCAATGCGTTATGTACCGTCACACAGCACGCCGATAACACGTGTCACACTTCTGTTTATTCTAG
Organism: Amblyomma americanum; assembly: GCA_030143305.2. Lineage (NCBI taxonomy): Eukaryota > Metazoa > Arthropoda > Arachnida > Ixodida > Ixodidae > Amblyomma > Amblyomma americanum. The sequence continues at coordinate 26,101 of JARKHS020033547.1, read as the reverse complement.
ACGCTTTCCACATTCCAATAAGTCTCACCCACAAGCCCAGCTAAAAATGTTGGCTACGTACCGTGAGTCGAAGTGTCTTTCGCAAACTGCAGAATTCTCCTCCAACGCCTTGTCGGCCCGTGGGATCGCTCGAGACCACTTGGCCAACATTTCTTGGCAGGCAGGGGCACGGAACAAAGAGACTTTCTCTGACGTTTTCCTGTATCCCGTGTCACACCCAGGCACAAAGCACCAACGCTCGGTCTTCTTTCTTGCTGGTGGAGGCATCTCGCATGAGAAAACGCTGCACTGACAACTGCTACGATGTGCGCAAGACCGACGCAGCTGAGAGGTTGAGCCAGGCTGACCAGGCGAAGCTTACCGCGCCTAGCCACCCTACCGATGGATGGATGGATACGGCTGAACCCTTTACATCGGGCGGTGGCTCAAGCCACCTAGCCATGTCTTGTGAAATTTTACTCCTGTCTTGCTTTTAGCCACCAATCAGATAACCTTCGCTTGGTTACTTCTAACCTCTTAAAATCCACTTTCCCTTCACTATCCCTAAACCCCAATGCCTTGGGTAAGTCAGCCCCGCTGCCTTCACCTGTAGGGTGAAGCCCTTTACAGAAAAATATCAAGTGTTCAGCCGTTTCCTCCTCCTCTCCGCACGCAATGCACAAAGTGTCTATCTCCTGGTACCCGACTCTATACTTCTTAGTCCGCAAAACTCCAGTCCTGGCCTCAAACAACAAAGAACTTCCCCTACAATTATCATAGATATTTTCTTTGACAATTTCCTGTTTAAAGGTCCGGTATATGTTTCTAGTGCCGATTTCGTCAGCATCCCTGTTTTCCACAAAGCTCTCTCTGTTCCTTTAACCTTTTTCTTAACCGATAATTGCTGATTTGCCCCCTTACTGCTGTCCAGATATTTGCTTGTCAATTTTCTAGTTCGCTTTCTCCATTTCGTGTCAACATTCTTTATATACAGGTATCTGAAAACTTTCCTAGCCCACCGCTTTTCCTCCATCCTTCTCAATCGTTCCTCAAATGCTATCTTACTGCTAGCCTCTCTGCTCTCGAAAGACGCCCATCCCATATCACCCTGTACCCCCTGATTTGGTGTATTGCCATGTGCTCCCAAAGCTAACCTCCCTACTCCCCGTTGCCTAATTTCCAGCCTTGCTTGAACATCTGGCCTCATACACAGGACCGCATTCCCGAAGGTCAGGCTAGGGACCATCACCCCTTTCCAGATCCCTCTTACCACCTCATACCTATTGTAATTCCACAGTGCCCTATTTTTCATGACAGCTGCATTCCTACTAGCTTTATTCATTACATATTTTTCATGGTCTGTCAGATACTCAACACTGTTATTTATCCACACCCCAAGATACTTGTACTCATTCACCACCTTTAGCACGAACTCCTGTATTCTATGCTCGCCGCCCTCTTCATTAAATGTCATGACTGCAGATTTTTCCTTACTATACTTGAAGCCTAATCTATCTCCCTCTGTACTGCATATGTCTAACAACTTCTGCAGGTCTTCCTTGTTGTCAGCCATTATCACTATATCGTCCGCATATATTAGTCCCGGTAATGTCTGTTTAATCAATTCCCCTTGCTTGAAAAAAGATAGGTTGAAACCTAGTCCGCTCCCCTCTAGCTTGGCCTCCAAACCTTGCAGGTACAACATGAACAACAAAGGGGACAGAGGACATCCTTGTCTAAGCCCCCGCTGTATCTCTACAGGCCCTGATACATTTTTTTCCCATTTTATGAGCACTCTGTTACCTCTATATACATCTTTTAAAAGATAAATTACTCCATTTTCCACATCCAATGTGCCCAATATGTCCCACAAATGCTCCTGAGTAACGTTGTCATAGGCTCCCCTAATATCCAGAAATGCTAGCAATAAGGGCCTATGTTCCTTTTCCGCAATTTCTATACACTGTGTCAATGAAAATAGATTGTCCTCCAACCTCCTTTGTTTCCGGAACCCATTCTGTAGTTCCCCTAGCACCCCCTCGTTCTCCACCCAAGCCTGCAGTCTATCCTTTATAATTTGCATCACCACCCTGTAAACCACAGACGTCACTGTTATGGGGCGATAGTTACTTACGTCTGCTTTGTCCCCCTTTCCCTTATATATCATGTTCATTCTACTTAATCGCCATTCATCGGGGACTTTCTCATCCAGTATCATTTTGTTCACTACCTGTATTAATGTTTGCTTGGATTTTGGTCCTAACTTCTTTATCAACATAATCGGGATACCATCTGGTCCTGTTGATGTGCCACTAGGAACCTTCTTCTCTGCCCTTTCCCACTCTCCTTGCTCAAGTGAAGCTATTGCTGTAACCGGTCTATCCTCCTTCGATAAATTATGTACCACGTGCTTTGCTGAAAATTTTTCCGTCATCCTTGTTCCTATGTGTTTTATTGCTTCATCCCCTTCTAGTCGAATACCCTCATCTGTAACAATAAACCTTTGTTCTAGCCTAGTTTTATTACTCATTGCATTTAGATGTTTCCAGAATTTTTGGGCTGCTTTTCTATCCTTTTTATTTACTTTTGACATCCATTGGGCACCCTTTCTTCTAATTTTCTCATTAATCAAATAGGATGCGTCCCTTCTACACTTTATGAAGGTATCCCATTTTCTGTCTACTTCGGGTTTTGGTTCCCCCCTCTTCTTGGAATATCTGTGTTCCCTGGATGCTTCCTTGCGCTTTTCTATTGCCCTCTTGACCTCCTCATCCCACCAACTCTTGGGTTTGCATCTTTTCCCTTTTAGCTTTACTCCCACCTTAGCTAGCTCTAGCTCCAGTAATCGAGTTAATTTGGTATAAGTCCATTCTGTTTCACTATCCTCAAAAATTACTTTCTCGATTTGTTTGGCTGCTACTTCCAATTGCTTTTCTGAGTAAAAATTTCCCCCTGAATGTTTATCTTGATTCAGTCCTACATTGCTTTTTCTTCTGAAGCTCAACTTGATACGCTTGTGGTCACTACCTAGACTTCTGGAACCATCTTCATCTATGCTCATTACCCCTAATCTGTTATACATCCTCTGTGACATTAGTGCATAATCTATCGTCGAGTGCAGACTCCCCGCCTCCCATGTTATGAGCCCTTCACACTTCTCGGTGCTGTTGCATACAACTAAATCATGCCTGTCACACATGTCCTGCAGCATGCTTCCTGTCGAATCCGTGTACCCATCCAGGTCTTCTATGTGTGCATTCATGTCGCCTAATATAATTATCTCGCCCTGTCCTCCTAGCTCATCAATGTCGCTTGCAATACATTCTAACATTTTCCTGTTTTCCTCTTTGGCATTAACCCCTGTCCACAGGTATACAAAGCCAAGGAGTGTTTGCTTGCCTGCCACTGTTCCTTTTAGCCATAAATGTTCCCTGCATCCCAGTCTAACCCTTTGAAAATTCATACTTTTATGATTGAATGCCCCAATTCCACCTCCCTTTCTGCTGCCCTCTGTTCTATTGCAATATTCCCATGCGTAGTCTGGGTTACAGGGTGGTTGCTCCATGTCTCTAAGATGTGTTTCCGCTAAACCATATACCATTAATTCCTCCTGTCTTAACTGTTCTTCTATTTCCTCCCATTTCAGTCTATTCCTGCCACCTTGCATGTTAATGAAACCTATATCTGAATTAACTTGGCCCTGGCGCTTGCGTCTCTTTCTTCCCCTATGGTTCCATTGTCCGTTTGATCTTAATTCTTCCTTCTCTACACTGGTTCCTTCAGAGCTCTGGGTCCCCCCAAAAAAGCTGTTGCCTGGCGACCTATCCTACTACCCACCTTCTTGCCAGTGGCACCACCGTAGTGGATGCCATCCTGTGCAAAAGGGTGGGGCCTAACCTCGTACACTTCCCTGTTGACCTCCATCACCTCGTATCTTAGTCGTCGACTCAATAGCCTAATTACCCGATTAGTCTCTACGACCCTCCTTTCCGTTTCGCGAGCCTGCCTCTGGACCTCTGGGATTGTGCATATGGTCACATGCACACACTCAGAGGCCTCTCTAAGCCTACGCATCCCCACCTCCAACTGCGTCTCAAGATTCTGGCTCCTCCCCTGCAGTACATCATTGAGACCAGCATGGATGACCACAAGGTGTTCGTCATCCATGCTACCCACCACCACCTCCCGGGCTCTGGCCATTGCATCCACCATGCACTTTCCCGCGCCGCTAGTAGCAGCGCCACATTTCCCCTGGCGGCATCGGTGCGCAGAGGGGTCACGCGCGCCCGAGGGAAAGCGCCGCGGTCTTCACACCTCCCCAGTCTAGCCACCCTAACTTGGGGATCTTTAACGTGCACTGACATCGCACAGCACACGGGCGCCTTAGCGTTTTTCCTCCATAAAAACGCAGCCGCCGCGGTCGGGTTCGAACCCGGGAACTCCGGATCAGTAGCCGAGCGTCCTAACCACTGAGCCACCGCGGCGGGTCAAGCCAGCGCCGCTTTTCAGGGTGGGGACACCCTTTGTAGCACTCCGCGCCGCCTCTGCGCCATGTTGGTTCTTTCCCGCCGGCCGTCGAGCTGAACGGAAGCGCGTCGCGTTCTATTTGCTGTCTTTGTGGTGTTGCGGTGCGAGAGCTCGTGTTTTATGTGGTCTCTTGGGATGTTAACGAAACATGACGGGCTGTTGTGTCCCTCTGTGCACTGGATCGAGCGCAAAAGGGCAGCGGGTATTTCGTTTCCCCCGCGATGCTGAACGAAGAAAGAAATGGGCAGCGCAAGTAAAACGTGACGGCTGGGAACCGACGGATACAACTAAGATATGTGAGGTAAGGCTCATGATTTTGTGATACACTATTATGAATAATGTCATTTTCTATTGCTTTTCATCATCTCAATACAGCAGCATGCATATGTTGGCGTGCCTTTTGTAGTGATCACGCTGCAGTATGGTGCGATCGCCGTGTTTGACTCGTTGCAACGGCGTAGGTTTATTCTAGACGTGTGAACTGCGCATTTTTTTTCTATCTAGAAGTATTGGGGCGCTTATAAACTCGGTTCGTTTCCGAGTTCGTGCATTGATCTCGATAGGCATGAGGGGTTTATTTATTCGTCGACTGGGGTGTGTGTGAAGAAAGTGCCTTACGATTCTGCTTGCCACCTCATCTTTCAATAACATGTTGTGCTTCTTTTTTCATTCTTACAGCTCCACTTTGGGCAGGATCAATATGAATTAAATCGTCTGGATGGACGACGGCTGCTCAAATGGAACGCCTTGCCTACTCTCTTCGATTTTAGGCGTACGTAAACATGAATTTGTTTTTTATCTTTTGCTATTGTGAAAAATCTTCTAAAGTTTGCAGTCGCGCGAATTTTTCGTGTTTGTTTTCCGCAGACTGCACTCGTTCAAGCTTTGCTCAAGGAGTGTGCATATGTTGCGTTGCATGTATTGCTCATTATGTAGAAGATCGGCGGAACTTACACGCGTGTTTGTAATATGCAAGCGTATATTTGATTACTCTATTGGACTCACAGATTATTGAATCCTTAATTAGGTCAAAAGTATTACAAATTATTAGCAGCAGGGGTCTTGTGCTTCCCATGACATGCATTTATTGTGTTGTCATTGCCAGTTCCTTAATCACGTGGCTCTCATGGGTAACAAGCTCTGTGGGCCGTTTGCTTTCAGGGTGGATTCATTGTTGTTTTTTATGAACTTATTGCTCCCATTGGTTACGACTTCTTTCTCAAAGGTGTTGTCCTCATTTTTTCGCCCCTTGTTTGTGTAGTAGATACTGAGGCTGCACTAACTGCACACAAGCTTCGAAGCTTAATCTAGGTGGTTTTAGATATACAGAATTTTCATAATTATTGATATTTGTAATTTTCACTTTTGCAGCTCGGCCCAGGCATAGAAAGCCTCCGTGTCAGCGAACGCTGCCCACGACCCTTGTCGTCGATGCTTCAGAGAGTTCGTCTATTGCACAAGGGGATTGTGACAGTAGTGACTCCGATATTGCTGAGCAGTGCAAGACAGTGACGGAGTCCGCTGATGTCTTTTCTCTGCTACCAAGCGAGCTGATCAAGAAATTGCAGGACTTGCAAAAGAAGAATACTGCACTCAATGAGCAGCTGTTACGTTCCAAGAAGAAACTAAAGAAAGAAGCAAAACAAACAAAGCGTCTTCAAGAAAACATGTCTGCTTTGACTTCAAACATGAAGTTTCTAAATGAGGATCAGAAGTCTGCCTTGCATAAACAGAAAGGGATGCGTGTGGAGTGCCGAGACTGTGAAGAAGGCTCTCCAGCTCAAGTTTGCCTGCGGCTCAACAGGCTATGACGTTTTGTTAGAGCAGGGCAATCCTTTGCCTTCTAGAAGAACTCTTTGTAGGCGGCTTCAACATCTTTCATTTCAACCTGGTGTCCTTAAAGAGATATTTGACATCATGGAAACAAAGGTTGAAGCAATGACAGACATTGAGAAGGACTGTGTTTTATTTTTGGACGAAATGGAAATAAGAAGGGGACTCGAACTTGACCGTGGCAGTGATGCATTCCTTGGAACGACAACGCTTCCAGAGAGTGACCAACCTGCTAACCATGCACTTGTCTTTATGGTTGGTGGAATGAACACCCGATGGAAGCAGGTGATCGCCTACCACTTCACCGGGGCGTATGTTTCTGGAGACACGCTGAAAGACTTCGTGTTCCACTTGATACGTCTCTGCACACAAATATCGCTGCGTGTGTTATGTGTAACCTGTGATATGGGTTCGTCAAACCGTGCTATGTGGCGGACTTTAAATCTCTCCTGTTCACGCAATTCAGTGACTACATGCAGTGTACCACACCCTTGTGATGAACAAAAGGAACTTCACTTTATGCCGGACCCTGCGCATGTCCTCAAAAACCTAAGAGGGCACCTTGCGCGAAAGGACACTATGCGCCTTAGTGATGACATTGTATCCAAGTATGGATTACCAAGTGCTCATGTTTCGATACAGCATGTTGAACGTGTGATTGAGCTGCAGCGAGATGACCAGCTACAGGTGGCCTCAAACCTTAGTGATGTTCACATATCAAATGGCCACTTCATGAAAATGAAGGTTGGCATTGCCGTACAGTTTTTCAGAGAGGTACCACCAGTCATTCGGTTCTGGATTGAAAAAAAAATGCTTCCTCCTGAAGCTGAAACAACAGCATGGTTCTTTGAGCTTATCTTTCAACGGTACACGCTCATGACAGCTCGCCATCCCGTAGTTGCTTTGAGCCATCTCGATGACGCAAAATACAAGCAAGCCATATTAACTCTGAGTCTTGCTTCAGATGTGATCAGGGGTCTCAACATTGGCGTAAAGGGTGTATGGAAGCCATGCCAGTCTGGCGTCTTGATGTCAACGGAAGTGGTAATGAAACTACATGCTGTTCTTATTAACGAGCGTGGGTACACATTTGTGCTGACTGGAAGGCTCGCTCAAGACTGCCTTGAAAACCTGTTCTCTGTAGTACGAACGATGAGTCCAGTACCGAGTGCTTACGATTTGAAAAACGCACTAAGAATAGTGTCGGTGAGCCAGTTCAAGGTACCGAAAGCATCTGGATACACAATCGATGACAGCACCTACCTTGTCGATTTGCTCTCACCAGAAATTAAACAGTTCCAAAGTATCATCCAGTCGGAAGAGAGCGATGAGAGAAGAGACTTCGTTCTTGACTTAGAGGAAGTGTCTTCTCTTGAGGAAGATGTGCTCGCCGACTTGGCGGGCTTCTTGTTAAAACCAATTGTCCGCACTGTGGAGCACTGCTCTGTATGCATGCGCATGCTAGTGGCAGAAGAACCTGGACCGGAACACCACCTTACTCACCTAAAGGAATATGTTAAAGGTGGCAGGAATTTAATTTATGCAAGCAGACAAGTGCTGGACTTTGTTTTTAAATGTGAGAGCGCTTTCAAGTCCTTTGCTGAAGCTCAAGATCTGAGCCATCTAAGAACACCATTGAAAGCACTGAAGGAAATTATTGCAAACAATGTAACCTTGCCAGAAAACCCATGTTGTCAGCACAAAGATGTGATCGAAAAACTTCTTCAGCGCTTTGTGTCCACAAGGCTTCAGATCTATCTGCGATGGCTGAACACTCCAGAAAAGCCAGCTGAGTGTTACGCTAGCAAGACTGTAGCAGGTACGAGCCTCCAGTAAGGCAATTACATTTCAGCCTTATAACCTTGTTGAGACCTCATAACGTGAAGTATGAGTGATTATTTTACAAATAAAATGTGTTTGATTGTTGAAGACTGTTTTTAGTGCATTTTTTGCTCTTCCGTTAGCACGTGAGCTGCTTTCGGCGAACTTACGCGGCGTCTCCTCATTTTTCTCCTAGTTTTATAAATCTGACCGGAAACACACAATAAGAAACAAAATTGTTACGAAAGTACTGCAAACAATAAATTTCATCCAAGTGTGCAATTCCAGTAATGTTTGTATGACGTGTACGAGTGAAATGAGTAAATAAAAAGGGGTAACCTCAGATGCAAATCTTGCCAACATCAGGTTGTGATGCACGCGAAAAGTGTCGCCACAACCACTCTGGAACTGAACAGTTTATGCAAACAAAATGCTCAATAGATGGTAAAGCAGAAAATTTGCATGCATTTAAATAACGGTGGTATCGCCCTCATACGCCCGCGCCCCTTTCTTTCTGCCCGATAGTTAATCTGCACGCCCTGCGCCTCCGAATTGGAAAGAACCAAGATGGCGCCGAAAAAAGTCGGTGTCCCCACCCTGAAAGCGGCAGCGCGGGCATCGAGGCACCCTAACGCCATGCACGAAGGAAATTCACCGGAAACGTACTTCCCTACTCGCTAAATTCGGATATCTGTAATTTATTTGCTCATAATTAATTTATTCATGCACTACTCCGTACATATCTCGAAGATACGTTTCTTAGACATCTGTGCATTCACTAGACGCGCCTTCATTCGCTTCCAAGAGTGGAAGAGTCGGGGTGGAAGCGTACCCGTCCCGCATGCCGGAGGCCCGGGTTAGGTTCCCACCTACACCACAATTTTCTTCTCTTTTGTATTAACTGAGGCCGCTTCAAGGTTATATCCGCGCCGTAACATGAGCTTCAAGGTTTGTACGCGAGCAGTGGAGCTTTCGCTCCAAAACTGGCCCAAGCAATTTGAAATATGCATCTTCGTAGTGGCCAGGTACTGTAAAGGCGCAATTATTTTTAATCGCGGTGGACAGCACGCGATCTGTGTCGCCATTCGTCAAAGCCCATGTATATCGATCCTCTACGCTAGTGCATACATGCACTACATTTTCGAATATTTTAAAACATGTCCTAGGTATGATCGAACCTCTCCAGTTATGTGCATTTGTTGTTAATGTTCTGGGTGCACACAATCATGTCTCCGGGCCAGGGTCTTTCAATCCAGCGTTCCACACAAGTCAGCCCAAAATTAAGAAAAAAAAACGCAAATTGCATGTCTGAGTATTCTCTAAAAAAACGGCCGTGGCTTAGCTTGGTTAAGCCTGGTGATTGAGAAGCAAGCCTTGGTGAGAGATTTCTCCTGTCTTTTCTTCGAACGCTCTTGTCTCTGCTGGGGTGTTTCTTCTGCACGCTGTTTTCTTCGCTTTTCGTTTTCCTTCTCTCGAAACGCACGTTCCTTCTCGAGCCGCTGCTGCCGCTGTTCCGGGGTTTCTTGGACACGCCTCTGCCGTTTAGTCGCGTTCTGAACTAGTAGAAGGAGACTCACTGTCGGGCATAATTTCTTCCTTTGCTTCTGCTGTTTCCACAGAGGAGGTTGCACGTTGTCGCCGAGCTGCATACTGGGCACGCCGCTTAGAAAGTCGTTCTTCTTCCGTCTCCGTAGCTCGCTGATGCTTCCTCTTTGCATTCTACCGAGCTGCCTTGTTCGTAGGCACCATCGTAACATCTGGCTGTATGACTGCCTTGGCGAGAGGAGCGGAGCTGTTTTATACAGCTGGTGTGACGTCACTCTGACCGTAGCGCCCCTGGTGAGAGGAGCGGGAGTTAGGCCGCCGTTGGTGGCTACCGCCTCGTCTCGCGACGGCGTGAGATGGAGGCCCCGTTTTTACACAGCTGGTGTGACGTCACACCGACCGTAGCGCCCCTGGTGAGAGGAGCGGGAGTTAGGCCGCCGTTGGTGGCTACCGCCTCGCCTCGCGACGGCGTGAGATGGGGCCCCGTTTTTTACACAGCTCGTGTGACGTCACTCTACGTCACGTGGTGTCACGTCACGCAGCGAGGTCACGCTAAAGGTCAATGGTGCCTACCACCGCCTCGCCACGGAACGGGCTGAAGTGCGACCTAAAGTAGTATTGCTTCGCAATAATAATTCGCGTCAATTGGGCTATACGCGGCGAACTGATGGCAACATATGACTCTCGCGTAATGCAACAACATTTGGTCCCGAAAAACCTATGGGATAAACAGCTGATCATTGGTCGCTGTCTCCTACCTCGACTAACATGCACTGAGATTTATATCAAATAAGACATAATTTCTTATATTTTAGGCTGCACTGCATATGTGCAGACTGCATAGGCGTTCCTGCACTGCATAGCCATTCCTTTCAGCGGCACTTTCACATTCCCTCAGGAGTTTTAATAGCGAGCGGTCATCAAACTCGATTGCGTGTCATTATTCTTTTAATGATTACTGTGAGATGATTTCCGTCGATATCTTGCTAGACTTGAGCGCCAGCAGCTAACTTGGAAGGCGCATGTGTTATTTTCCGGTTCTATCACTAGAGCTGCATGCTAAACTGATGTTCTCTTTCCCATTAAAACACAAATGAAATGTTGCTGTAACCGACAGCAACAGCGCTTGTGTGTGGGAGTACAAAGAAGGTGCAACTGCTCGATACTAGCTTTTCGTATATTTTTGCTTAGCCGCCCAACTCTGTTTTTTTTTAATAATGTGCTTGCTTGTTTTATGCACATTTATATTATACAATAACAGGAAGCTAAAGACCTTACTCCCGATTCCAGTAAAGTTTGATTTTTGTAGCTAATTACGAACTTGCTCTTCTCGGCATAACGAACAATTTCTTTTTTCCAACTGATGAAATCGGCACAAAAGACGAGCACAATCGAGTCACACTGGACAAGGCGGATTGTCGCGTATGAAAAGGTTGTGTTTGACTTTTGTTGAGCTTTACTCGTCAGGAGGAATCATGTGCAACTAGTAAAGCAACAAGTTTTACATGACCATCTAAATTCACTGTTAACTCTCCGCAAACGTTTAGACCACTGTGTGAAATGAGAGAACGATAAATACCCTTGTAAAGTGTATCACAGCTTAGTATATGGTTACGGATGAAACAAAGTGCAAGCTTTACCTGAATGTGTATTTTTCGTTATTTTGAGCGCGCTTGAAGGAAGCAAATGCCAGTACTCTTCCTAAATAATAAATACCTCTGTTGTAACATGACTTCCGCATGTGTATACGTATACGGCTCCAAGATAGCGCACAAACATGCCCCGGACGTTTTCATAGTACAAATGTAGAGTGATTACAGTTCGTGCAGCCGGTACAGTGGTAGAACTTCGTACCTGAAAGTCTCGAAAAATTCGGTTTTCGTGTCAGTCCTCCTCTTACCTTGTCGTTAATCATGCCGGCCTGGCCGATGACATTCTCGAAGATGCTTGAGGCCACACGGCTGTCTTGCGAGCTGGTAGGGTCATCCAGGAGGTAAATATCGCTTCGCGAGTACACAGCTCGGGCAAGGGCCACCCGTTGCTTCTGCCCTCCACTCAACATTTCGCCCTGTATAGTTACAGCAGGAAGCAAGTTTCAAATGATCTGGACAGCAAATGTAGTCCAAGTATACAGTGAGTCTAAAAACGCTCTTGTTTTACCATTACGTCCATATGAGTTCAGCTCCTCCTCTATCTGTAGTTCTGTTCACAACCGAGCAACCGGGCTCAATGCATGGCCTCACTTGCACCCACAGCATTATTGCGTGCATATTACTCCCAACTCTTGCTCTCTTCTAAGGCTATAAAGATTAGTATTTCATTGCAATAAGTGGTTAACAGCAAACTTTGGTACTACCGACACAAGACATAGACATTCGGCACTGATAATAACGTTGCCGTGGCAGTTCGTGCGGCGTTCAGGTATCTTCCTTCTCCTCGCTTCACGTCTGTTAGCACAGTGCCACTTGCCACAAATGTTTTGGCATATTTCTCAAATCGTGATAGATACTTTCAGATCTCTGTGGTTTTCAGCAGATGCTGATTTTTTTCCAGATTCATACCAGTTCTGGTATTATGCATGTGATCACAAACAACGTATGAAATCATTCCTCTCGAAAAGAAGCTTAAGACGCTTAACAAGTTATTAATTCTTTATAAAATCATCAATTAACATTCAAGGTAGCCTTCAAGAAACAGTGATGTCAGGTTTCGTTCAGCGTGCAACGCCAGAAGTGGAGGTTAAAATCTAAGTCACGAATTACGTACGCTATAAAAAAAATACCGCAGAACAAACTGAGTTCATCAAGAGAGGGTCAAAAAAGCGTGATTCATGGCGCGCTCATAAGACATATTTGTCTAGTTTGAATACGGGCCAAGAATAGCTTAAGGTAGTTGTGCCTGAGAAAGATTAAAAGAACTACACCTTACTCTACACGCACCGAACATGTGGCAATGCTTTTGTAAATTTTTGTAACATCTCTAACCGCATCTACGCTTGCGCTGGCCTAAGTGATGCTGTTGACAGACGGCATCAAAGATCTTGGCGTTAAGCAGTCACGTCAACACGCTCGTGGCATGCGCCAACAAAAAGGCATGTGAGAAAGCTAACGCACGGATCGAGAAGAAAATTTATTGCGGGAATGCTCTTTATAGCGGCGCTCTTGGATTTATATAATAATAACGACCACTATATGTTCTCTTTCACAGTGACTGCCGTATAAAAGTTACGAAAAAATAAAGTACTTGTGCATACGACAAGGCAAGCAGCCTTCATAGCTCTGCTCTAGGCGCAGTTCTCAAAAAAAGTATCGCTGATGCCTTTCAGTCAACAATCCAAGCAAAAAAAAAGCATGCATCCTATTAGCTTTCAGGGTTCTTAATTCTGTCTGTTTTGCACCAGCGGCTGATCATACCTTTTCTCCTGCTTCAGTGAGGTCCCCGGCTGGCATTCTGCTGATGTCGCGAGCCAGTTGACAAGCGTTCAAAACATTGTCGTAATACACCTCATCAAATTTCTTCCCAAATGTTATGTTCTCCCTTATTGTCATGTTCATTATATGATGCCCTTGCGGCACCACGCCTATAGTACCCTGGAATAAGAAAACAACATTAACTGATTCCGCATATGTGAAGCAGCATTAATTTAGCTGCAGAAAACAGAAACGTACGCAAAGTGTTTCGGGTCGTAAAAAGCGTTTGAATAGTGCCCCACGCGCAATACATACCCGGCCGCCAAGAAGACCACCACATGTACCCTCCAAATAACCTCAAATTCTTTAGCGAGGGAGCTTTCCTGTATCGCACTGAATGCAGAGTTTTGAGCATCCTCACGATTAATGCCAAACTTCGCCACCCTGTGGCTTATTGTGCCTGTGAACGCTTAAATGTTGCCAGTTTCCTCTGAAGGGCGCTGCTATAACGTGGCGCTTAGCGCACTGCTGCTCTGTAGCGCAAACGAAATCAATAACATTACCAGTATCAACCAGATTACCTGTAGTATGACGTAACTTGGGCTGATTTTCAATTAATCCTGTTTTACTCGGCACAATCATTATTCGTCCACATGAGACCGCCCTCTGCTTGCTAAACGCAAAAATGCCGCCCTTGTTTTCTGTTATTCCTGACGTTTCACGCAATGGGTCACTGATTAGTGTCGCTAGATTAAAATTGAAAGTGCACCTCATGCTTTGCCAGTAATGTTTATGACGTTATCACCACTCAAGGTGAAACGCCGCCTTAGGCCGAAGTATGATTTGGGTTTGGTTTCAGTTCCTCGTTTTTTGCTGGTTTAAACAGTTCGAAGAAATGTTTGAAGAATTTATTTTCCGGACCTAAGAAAAGGAGCTCGAAGAAATATAATCCGACACTCAACTGGAATGGTAAAAAACCTTGGAGCTATCTTTTAATGGTTGAGCTCTATCTAGCGGCACTACAAAAAACTGCGAGACAAGACAGCCAACGTGTGGGACTTTGTCAAAATTATTCGTTCATCAAATTGGTCCTGAAAGGCTCTTTCCGACAGGTGCCTCTGTAGCTTTAAACAGCATGCCATGCTTAATGGCTTCTGGTTTTGTTTTATTAGATTAAACGTCCCAAATTGACTTAGGGTATGAAGGACGCCGCAGTGGAGGGCACCGGATAATTACGACAACTTGTAGTTCTTTAATGTGCACTGGCATCACACAGCACACCAGTCTACAGCATTTCGCCTCCATCCAATGCGGCTACCGCAGCCGGGATCGAACTCGCGTCTTTCGGGTCAGCAACCGAGCACTGAGCCAGTGAAATAGCCTTAATGGCTTCTCCTGCACTGACGTTGATTTGGAAAGTTTCTCTGTTGTGAAAGAACAATTCTACATTTGCCGGCCTCCACCTGCAAGTAAAAACCGTGACTTTTAACTTGCATTTTACAAAACCGAAAACAAAAAAAAAACATACTACAATGAGCACCAACGACTGATGACTCTTTTTGTGGCCTTTACTGCTCTGCAGTTGAAGCGGGTTTCAGTGCCCCTTTAACTCAGCGCATCCTACATCAGTCACCATAATTCTGCTCAAGGATCTTTTGTTCCTCCACAAATTTCTGCTCAGTAAAAATGCTTCGAAAAACATTTTGAGTATCTGGAATGCTTCACCGTTGTCTAAAAGCAAACAAAGTTTGTGGTTGCGCACCAATCATCTCGCTTTTGGTGCACTGCAGAGGCACACTCATATTTTCAGATCCACTACGTAATTGCCGCTCAAGAATCTTTACGTCAAACTGGCTAAGTGTAAGTAAGGTGACTATGGCTGTTGAGTTGCCAGTGCAAAAAAACATTTCTCAGCAATACCGCGTGCTCCAGCAAACTGACTGTATACTCACACTGCGTGCAAAACAGCCACCCAAGCGTCTCATGTCTCCGGAAATAGCTGAAAGGAGCGAAGATTTTCCGCTTCCCACGGTACCGACGACGCCGACGAGGGAACCGGCCTTGACGGATAGACTGATGCCAGCCAGGGTCGGGCTATCCACGACACTGTCTCTCTTGGTCCAGGCGAAGGAACAGTCCTTTATGCTGATCTCGCCGACTGCACAGCAGCGTATTGTGACAGCATCTAGACATCGCAAAAACGCATTGAAGAAACCTCATTCAAATTACGTCTCTGTCGTGGTACGATTTATTTTCCAACGAACTTCCGGCCCACTTGTAAGCTAATCGCGGAAAACGCTGATTCTGACAACTGATTTCTTTCTGCATGTTCAGCAGTCCCTCCGAGATCCGTTCCGACGCCTCTTTGCAGGCTGGAGTCTTCCACTGTCAGGCCACCGCCCTGGCCCAGAGGGGGCCACGGATTCCGAATAAGCAAACGGCGAAGCGTGTGGTGGGCACCGAATCCACGTGGCGCGAATGCCCCGCGAATCGACTCATGCCACCGCCGAAGCAGCAGGCAGCTCGCTTCGGAGGCCGCCAAAAGTGCGAACTGCTTAGGGATTCGAAGTGTCCGTTTTTGCAGCTGGTATCTGCCCTAACAGAAGGAAAAAAAAAGCAAATGTGTTGCGGCACCTTTAGAGGCTGCACCTCTGATCCCGATGCCTGTCAACAGGAATACATATGTTAGTCCTTGCAAGAGGCTTGGAAGACTGTACAGGCACAAATTCTAGGTGGTTTCTTTACTTTTGTTCGGTCTCCTCTATTCGCAAATTCCTCCTATTACCAAACCTTCTCCCTGGAGCTAAAAAAAATTGTGTAAGACCGTGCTAAAGCTGTTACGAAGTATTCAATACAGATTTTAATTTTAGAAATTAGTAAATTTACTCCGGCGGGCACTGAGCAAATAAACTCTGCGGAAAGGGGACATTTACGTAATGCGGTGCAATTAAAAGACGTCTGTATAATTAAAGTATTCAACCTTTTAATGGTTGATTTTAGAGCGCAAGATTGTATTGTGAAATTGAAGGCCGTCAGCATAAAAGGAGTGCTGAGCTTTTTAAGCGTCGTCCTTGCAGGCACCGAACGTGAAAAATGGGCTTTCCAAAACTCTTTGAGTTGGCTGTCCAAAGTTACCAATAGGTCAGATGGTATTGCTAGAATTTTTTGATGGATGAAATACTTGCGCAATTCATGTCTATTCTGACATCGAACACTTTGACGCTGTTTCTGTGACGACACCACTCCATCTACATGCAACGTGAGAAAACCAACTTTAAAGAGTTTTCGAAGACGTCTCTTACGCGTTTGATATCTTGTGCCGCGTAGCCAATTAGGAAATTTTAATAGTGGGCTTACTTTTCACGCTGGCGGCTTTAAATTTTGGAATTATATTTTGCCTTTCACAGAAAACATTTAAAAAGTTGATTTTTATTTTATAGTCTTATTTGCGCTTCACCATCTAAGTAACGCCCACCTGGGCATACAATCTATTCGTTTATTCCGCACAAACATTTTTTTATTTCATCTTTTAAAAGAACAATCTGTAACCAATAGTTTGCAAAACACCCCGTAAACATTGCTCGATCAAACAAGCCGCAGTAAATAGTGCGAGACAACCAGTGTGTGGCTGCCGCCCAAAAACAAATCCTTGTTCCAGATATTGAGCACTCGCCATCCTAAACCTGAATCGAAAGCTTTTGGATCAATTGTATCAGCTTTCTCCTCATTGTTGTGATGACTATGACGAGTACAAACCTTTTCCTTGCACCGGTCGACGGAGCAAAAGTGCATGTAAGCACTGCAGCACGTCACTTCCTGATAAATCATCTTCATTGAACTTCCTGTGCACCTTAAGTGCTCACTTTCATTTTTAAGCGGAAAAAAGAAGAATATAATTCGTTCCGCCGCAGGGCTTTTGACAACGAATTTTTCTTCGTTTCACAGAATGACATCGGGTTGTTTCGTTCGTGGTTGCGAACTCGCCATTGGCCTTACCATCTAATCGTGCTCCATAAAAATTAGTATACTTACTTATTCAGGTAGTCATTTGGCCTTATTTTCAATATGACTGACGTCTACCGCGGCTAGAAGAGAAAACATTTTTGACTTCGACTGCTATATTTCTAGAAACCTCTTATATTTCAGGCTGAAACATTCGGTTTATGTGTGCCGTTTATGTACATCACGAGGCCTAAAAGTGTGGGAGCGCCTTTTACATTGACTGGAAAAGGCAAAAAAATAGTGCAAAAGTTGCAATGCGACGTCCCGAAGGTGGGCGCCGAAGTGGAAAGGTCCAGATTGATTTCAAGCACCTGGTGTTTTTCGGACGTTTAGTGACATCGCACAAGACGTGAACGTTCTTGCATTGTGCATTCAGTCAAATCCAGCCGCCGCGGCCGAGATACCATTGCGCAGCGTTGGGATCGGCAGCAGACAGCCAAAAGCAATCTCTGCGACGGCTTATTGACGACAATTAACAGCAACAACGACTATTTCGGCCAGTGACTACACCTCAAAAGCGCATAATGTCTGCCATTTGCAAACACAGTTTCTATTTTATGACCAACCGTTTCTTCCAATATCAAAGAACAAAAAAAAAACTTGTGGGCGATCATACGATGTGATTCGACAAAAGTTGTACACTCTGTCAAAAGCAAACAGCCCAAGGGGTCTGCTTCTGAGCCCTGCAGTGCGGCTCCTTTTGCATACGCAGGGACCCTAATCTCATGAAGGCAGGAGGAATTTAAGTCCTCAACCCTACCAAGCTTAAGGTTGTTAGTTGTGCTAAAGAGCCCCGCTGCACGGCTTGGAAGCAAATCCCTTGGTCTGTATATTTTTTGACAAAGACTGTACATTTCGGTTTTGTATTCATCGCCTTCCTATTGCGTATCTGAATTTGATTTCGCCGTCGCTTTTTGGCTTCCCGGCTGGGTGCGTTTCCGATGGAAGGTTGGGTGCTGGGTGGAGGCCTTTGTTGAGGGTGGAAGAAGGTGAAGGTGGATGGGTCGTGGACCCCTGTCACTCTTTCGCCAAGGCATCGGCCTCGGCTTGAAACAGCGGATCACGCCGTTTTGAGAAATTGTACCTCTACTACCAAGATAGTAAAAAACAAAAACATGGTTCTTACTTGGACCTTCAGGATCGTGCAGCTTTCCATCTTCGTCCGCGCAATGCTCCTCTTCGGCAAAAAATGCAACTAATCTTCTGCAGCTCCGAAACGCCTTCAGAGAAAAAGGTGACGATGAAATGAAAATGGCATTAACGCAGAAAGAGCTGCAAACCATCAGCGATTATCAAATATTAAAATGTTTAATTTTTTGCACAATAAGACAAAACCCGACATTACTGGACTTATGGTGTGGGCTAATCAGAACTTATGTAAATGAAAAATAGTTGAGTGCTGTTACACTAAATATGCAGCAGCAACTGCCAGTGATTAAATACTTAGAGAGCTGGACATGTCGAAAACCCAAACCAAACCAAGCCAAACTTCCTCGGAATTCAGGCTAGACTTAATGGACGCAGTCTAGGACGCAGCACAAAGTGCACAGCTCAGCACTCAAATTTTGGCAATTGACCTAGGCTGCCAAAAGAAATATTTTCCATTCATGCTGCCCTCGTTAAACTAGGCCGTAGACGCATGCACAGTACATAATAAAGGAACATCAAAATCAAGAAATGAATTTGCTTTTCCCCCTGCATCGAGCTTGAGAATTAGTAAGGGGGTCACGCGTGTTTGGAAACGGTAAATACAAATCATTCTATGCTTCTAACTAATATCAAAGGAGTCATTTCTGGCTGCATGCAGTTAAAGTGTTCGCTTTAAGATTGCTTTGACTAGCAGTTTACATCAGTGAGGATAAACGACGCTCTAATGTACCATTCTTTTTGTTGTCTTGAGGGTTTTTCAACTGAACAGCACTACAGCCTAAAAGCAGGCACTTCTATGTTGATTCCAACGGATGAATTGATATTTAAAATTATTCCACGGCAGGTGCCATTAAAACCAGTTTCCGCCCTGACAACATACAAGAGGTTTCTAGAGCTCACTGGTTTGAAAGTAGATGCATACAGCCTACTTGGAAGCATACCATATTTACATTGGTGAGCGTACCACGTGTCATCTTTATGATCACAATGCCGTACTATGATTGAAATGAACCGCGTAATGAGTGAGAGAGCAAACGCTACGATTTGGCTCACTAAGCTTTCATCTCTGGCATGTAATTTTATAGGTGATGGATTTTTTTCATGTTACATTCAGCTACAAATTTCTAATGGTCCCATTCTCATGAGCACATCTGAAGTACATTCCTCTGAGATGTTCCTTCATCTAGCGGCCCAACGTGCAAATGCCAGATGGTCCAAGGACCGAGCTGTGGAATGGGTGAGGCTTGCAGTTTATTTGCAATGAGGTTTATTTGCAAAGAGTGCAATGTAGAACTGCCACTCACGTTATTTAACGAAGGTGTACAGAGGCATGTACACCAATGGCTGAAGCGTATTGCCTCTAATGAGGATTATATCACAAAGATATATGCTCCTGCGATAGATGGCACTCCAAACCTTCATTTAATATTGACGCTTTTCAGTTATCATCAAAGGCTACAACCATGTCGCAAAGCTCGTTGTGCAACTCTCGTAAAATGCCGGAAAAAACTTTCTAAGGTCATGCAAGCTTCAAGCGTTTCCGCCTTGTCATTATGGCAGTAGTAAGTAATACGCCTGAAAAGTCATTCCTCAGCTTGTGACCGTGATTAACATTATCATTTAAGCTTTAGCGGGTTGGTGTGCATAGAAACTTAGTTAATCATTAAAACACCCTCAAAGAAGGCCTAAAAGTGGCTGTGGGAAGTAGCAGATTTTAGCTTGCATGCAGTCTTTCGCCGCCGAGAGTTTAACTAGTCCTGAAGAAACCGTTAGTAAATGCCATTTCAACTCCTTCGGCAGGACTACGTGTTTCGGTGTCGTAACGTAACGAAAACCTTAGTCGATTGGAATACACGTGTTTTCGTTATTTCTTTCTAAGCTTCTGAATGACTAAGTGATAAACGCATATTGGGCGCATTTTTTTAACACGTGGTGTTGATTTTAGACATGCAAAACGGCGATAAGTGTTGCTCCGAATTTTTTTCCTCAATTGCACTTAGGACCAAAAGCTTTCCCACCTGGCTCTTCATCCTGAGGACATGCGGCATGCCTGTCCCAAGAGAATCCGTTATCGTGAGCATATAGACGCAGGAAAACATTGTAGCAGCGCTGAATGCTGCATCAGGGTTTGTGAAACTCACAGTGCCAAAAGCAGCAATTATCATCTGAAAAAAAAACACGCTCATTAGCGTAATGAAAAAATGTACAATCTCGAAAATGTTCACTTTGAAAGAATAATTAAAGTAAGCTTTCCGGACTCTCGGTACCGCCTTAAAGTAGGAATTCGATGAAAACGCCCTTATAAAAGCATCGCTGATAAACACAGGAGTGACCGCAAATATGAAAGGATGTTGAATAAAGCAGCGCAAAAGAACTCGTGCTTGCTGCAGTAATTGATTACGAGGCATCAATCAAGAAAGCACCGCGAAGACACAATAATGAACACTATGGTGCCAGACCAATGCCATGTAGACACTGCGCAGTGGATCATAGATGCTGCAACGAAAGCTGATATCTGAAAAGCGGTCGTTTTTTTACTACTATCACGTACTACCGAACACGCGTTTTTTTTTTACATTCCTACAGGCGTTTTCCTTACTTCTCCACGCTTCAGGAATTTCAGTCCGACCTGCCATCGGCGCCTGAGTACGTCATTCATACAAAAATGAGGGGTTCAGTGCGCACCATAGTGCGTTACACATTATACATGCACGTAGTGCCCTCTCAGGAAGTATATCGACATATTCCAAGACGCAACACAGACGAACTGCAATTGTATTGCCTGCTAAAATAACTGGCTCTCTTGCCATTATGTTGTGTTCATTGTGCTGTGCCCTTTCTGGCCGCTCCTGCTGCCAATGAAAGTGGTGCGACAGAAAAACTGATTTTACTGAGATGGCACCATCTCTCCTGTCGTATCCATGCTATGCTAATCGTCGCTTTGCGACTTAACGCTCTTTAAGTACGCGTTAGTGACGAAGGGCCCAGGGCTGTCACACTGTGCCCTTCGCTTGTATGGTGCGATGCATGCTAGCTATGCTGAATTTTGCACTGCATGTCAAAGTACATTCTGCTAAGGTAAATACATATAAGCGGACAGAGTTCATGTTGCCGTACTCGATATTTTCGGCTTGTTTCAGGAAATATCCAACAAATCAACGAAGGACGAGCGCAAGTTCAACAACGAAATATATTTTCACACAATAACTCTGTCGGTAGCCGGTTCCTTACCACCGAACTAGAAGCGCTGAACAGCGTGTCAAGAACAGTCTCCAGCACGTTGAAGCGGTATGCCTGGTCGATTTCCTTCGCACGGAGCTGAAGAAGGTTCTTCTGAAAGACGTTCTCTAAAGCTGACATTTTGATTGGACGTATCGACAACAGG
Source organism: Amblyomma americanum (assembly GCA_030143305.2). Taxonomy (NCBI): domain Eukaryota; kingdom Metazoa; phylum Arthropoda; class Arachnida; order Ixodida; family Ixodidae; genus Amblyomma; species Amblyomma americanum. Next base: position 4,450 of record JARKHS020033547.1, on the reverse strand, counting down.
AAGTCGGTGAACTTCCTCAGCCGCTCGTCTCGGTACTTGTAGAGTACTCTCTGTGAAGAAAAAGCAAGAGAGCCAGTTTTATTGTTGCTTCCTTTTTACAGGTTAGTGTCTCGCCTCGGACAAAGGAAACAATATGTTATTCTGATGTCGTTTCCTTCGACAGGCTTACAAATTGGCTAGAAATTTTGACGGATGCATGCAGTAGCCTTTCTTCTGAATAGCACCGGCAGCAAGAACATTGGCCTCCAACTCCTATTGCGTATACTTACACCGCTCAACATCGCCAAGTACCACTGATGACTTCGTTAATACGCTGCAAGGAATTGTTTGTAGGCTAATGTAGTGCCCTAAAAATCGAAGGTGATTTACCAGTGAAAAAGGCAAAACTATTGCTCAGGGCACGTTGCACTTCGTTTTCTTACAATTGTTTTGTGACGTGTGTTCAAGCAACGCTACTTATGTATTTGGCAAGTGAGCGCAACGTTTTGATTGGAGGCGAAATCCTAGAAGCTCGTGTACTGTGCGATGTCAGTGTACGTTAAAGAACCCCAGGTGGTCGAAACTATCCAGGGTCCTACACTACGGCGTCTCTAATAGCCTGAGTCGCTTTCAGAGGTTAAACCCAATATTACTAACCAAACCAGGCCTGGAATGGAATGGAAACGCCATTTTTATCTAGAATGTATATAGATATGTTCTTTCTCGCACGCACATTTAGAAAGCGTAAAATAAGTGTCGCTTGTCCAATGGCGTTTAAAATGGGCTCAAGAGGCAAGCTAGACCCGTTGCTGATTGAAAACGGCACTAATAGAAAGAGATTAAAGAAGCAATGTCAGGAGCATTTTTATGAATGAAACGCAGTGCTGCAAGCAGAAGCTCTACTGAGAGAAGTTTTCGTGAACTGGCGGCGGCGAGAACCGAGCGAAGGGCAAAGCCTTGTTAGATATGCGGAGATTATATTGTAAATAAATGTGAGCCCGAACGTGAATATTACTTTTTGGTAGCCTGAAAGCACACTTTGAAACACTTGACGTGCATACTAAAAACTATAGGGACGATTAAGTCACTCTAAGAGTAGAATGCGATAGCACTATGTTTCGCATTCGTCGCAGCTTCTGTAGCAAATTCTGTGTGTGTTGTATCAGTTCCTTTGTATTTGTCGGTACATCAACTAGCTAGCTGCAGTAGCAGGTATCCGCTAAGTTGTGACGGTGCCGACCTTTGCGTATATCACATTTTTGTTGATTTATGATATCGATTGTCTATCTAGGTTGTTGGCTAGAAACTATAGGTTGCTTACAACCGGTTGGGAAGCTTGTAATGACGTCACAAGGTCACGCGACCTCTGTCGACCAATCAAAAATTTAATTGCCACCTGCCACGGCGCGAAGATTCCAAACAATCCAGTTACCAGCTTGCCACCTGCCACGGTGGGCAAGTTTTTTGAAATCTCTCGACAAACCAGTGACTTTCGTGACACCGGGCATCAGCAGCGTTTTGGTGTGACGATCACTCTAACGCGATGACGGAATGCATGAAGTCACACTAATGTAGTGTGTGAGCAGCATGTTCTATTCGTGCTAATCGTACATTTTCTCATGTTCGTATTAATTTGCGTACTAGTCGTGCACGTTCTAATCGTACAAGTCATATTAAGTGCAAACGAGAAATATATCCTAAAACAAGCTACCGCTGAACTTACAAAGTCTCATGCAACACTTTATTTAAGCAAAGGACAACAAGCATTGCCAGCGACCATAGGAGATCCTGAAACTCTAGAAAAAACGCATACAAATAAACATCCGGAGCAAAATTAAAGCAGGAATGTCGTATAGCCTGCTGAGCTCACTTAACAGCCGTTCACAGAGAGTACTAAAGCGTGTAAGGGGAGTCACAAAATAATACTCTACGTGTGGTGTGAAAATACCTATAACTGAGAGGAAAATCGCTTTTATACGTAAAGAAGTTCGTTGAAGAGGTAAACATAAACTTAATAGCAGGTAGGATGTGAATGTGAACTACACAACGGTAATTTTCCTGGTAGCTCTATCAGAATGCAGAACAGCGACCATATGAACCAGTGGAATGTATAAAACGTGGAAAGCAAGCACCACATTTCGTAAAATTCTTGAGCAATTAAATATATAATCTTTTTTCATTCGCCAATTCGGCATTTTTATACCAGCCTGTAGCACACATCTCTTGCTGTAGCTCTATCAGCCTTGGCGTCACAGGCAAGAGGTCAATTGTTGTCAATTGCAAATGATTGAAAAAGAATAATCATCCCAAAATACGGCCCCAGAAGAATGGCACCCACAATATTGCCTAAAAGAGGTTGGGACGAGAAAGCTGTCGGTGGCTTTTCATAAATGCTACGGTGCTAGCACAACGCTGCCAGGTATACACGGAGGCAGGAAGGTTTTCAAAAAGAAAAACCCTACCCAAGGACATATACAGTAACATTTACTAGAGCTGATTGATTCACATGGAATTTCGTCATACGCGGAGTGTCTGCACCAAACCCCACTCACTTTTGTCTCTACGCCTACAAAAAGCGCCTCTCTTAGTAAAGAAAGTATGGAAAAAAAACGCATATGCCGGTATATATGAACAGGTGCGGAGTTTTATCTCTTTCGTGCCTATTTTCGAGCTCTGGCTGGCGTGTATAAATGCCGAAGCTTGCTTACTTCGTGACACATGCTTGTGAAAGATGATAAACGGCGTTCGTGCAGCATGGGACAAATATTGTTGCGTGGTTAGTGCAACACCTGCCGTGCCCTTTTATCTTTCGTATGACACATGCCGTGCATCCTGCGTTTCCTCTTCTTTAATGTCAACTGTTATTTGTGCCTCAGCAACAATCCCCTAATCTCCACGGTCTGTCTTCCTTGTCTTGAAACACCTGCGAAACGTGCCGACCAGGCCGGTTCGCTATCTTGTTGAACAAAAGCCATCTGAAGGCAACTGTTAGAAGGCCAGATAAAGCACACAGTCGCACGCAGCACGGAATAATGAAAGTTGTGGCCAAAAGCCATCTGTTGTACGGATATATTCGAAGCAGCCATTAGCACAACATTTAGAAGTTACTGATTCTAGGAAACATAGCAGCGACGTAGTTTGTCTGGGAACAGATAGCGTATAGATCCACGGAGCACAAGGCACAGTGGAACGCAATAATACTGATTTGTTATGACGGACGTAAAGGTACAGTAACTGTCTCACTCTCGGTGTTCGTCCACAACTGAGCTCGCCTCCCCCATTTGTACACCTTATCATAACATGGTTACCTGGTTAGAGTCCATCCAGAACAGGGCTGCGGCACGATTCATTTCAAGAAACTTTAGCTACCATTCCAGCATCACTCAGATCAAAACCGATATTTCAGTACTGTCTTAAACCACTCATTCCGTGACATTTCTCTCTTAATACTATTTTACAGTATGTTCACCTCAATAGATTATGCCCGCTTCACCTCGACATTCCATCTCTCACGTCTAAAAGATTGCACAATCACCTTAGCTTCACACGGATATACGGTGACATATTAGCTTTTAATGGTCAGATCAAGGGTTAATTTACCAGATAACATCGCTTCTGTCTCATCCAGATACATTCCTTCACCACTTCACCGCACATTTTAGTGAAGCCATCGCTTAACAAGCCTTTAGTCACATCTTTTTAGCATCGTTTTTCTTTTGTTGCAGCGTTTATGTGCCATTTTGATGCAATTTTTGTACTAGCGTTTTTCTGTTATGCGCTTAACCTTTTTTATATATATTTGCCGTAATTGGAGAGACATGGGAGAGGTCTTTGCCCTACAATTATTTAATTTTAATTGGTTTTCTTGGGGAACGGAAATGGCGCAGTATCTGTCTCATATATCGTGGGTGTAGTCAGGCTAAGGATGATGGTGATGACGATTATGGTGGTGGTGGTGGTGGTGGTGATGATGATGAATTGCACTGTATCACTACTTGTTCGATTACGCGCTGATAATGACTCGAGATACGAGCATTATATTATTTTTGTGGTGCTTTAACATTTCCCACATCACAAAGCAGCAGGTTTACATACAAGAAAACAATGACACTAATTGAGGAACAGTTAGACATCGGAATGAGACTAAATGTTGCGAGATCATGTCGAGAAACCATCACCGGCACGTTAGAAGTTTCTTTAACATGATACTGATCAATATTTTAGGACGAGCAACTGAAGTGGTCCCAGTTGCTTCATAATGCACATAAAACTGGATATTTGAGCATGCTAGAGGAGAATCCAAATTACACTAAGACAAAGATGATGCGAGAGACAAACCTGACAAACTTCTGAGGAGAACGTGTAAGCTGCATAGAATAAGAATACAAGCAACAAAGGACCAGTTACAGTGGTGGACTGCAAAGAGTTTCTTTTTTTTTCGGAAAATGGCACTGTTCTTTAATACAGTGTC
>JARKHS020033546.1:0-93768 GCA_030143305.2 Amblyomma americanum | reverse complement strand
AGACAAGTCGCTATGCAGTCGAAATAAGTTTTATAAGCAAAAACAGTACTGTATAGAACCTGCATAGCAGCAATTTATTTGTTGCAGAAAAACTATCACTGCATTCATTTTCAGCACGAGTACCCATTGCTAATCTATGTTTAATGCTCCTTACTACTCCGTGACCTGCTCCTGTCTGAAGTACAGGCTAACTATTGGGCGAAAGTAGTCATACGATCTTCAGAGGCGAGCAAAAATCTTGCTTTTGCATTTGGCATCTTGCGTTTGCATCTGCATTGTGCATCTCTCGTTGCCGTATCAACTGTGACACCAAGCGGTAGGAATTTGGCCCAGACCAACCTTGAAGTTTGACCTTGAAGATTTGGACCAAAATCGGTGTGCAACCATAATTCAGCATGCCCGACACAATAGCGACTTCAAAATTTGGCCCAGCCTATTGCCAAAATTTGGCCCGTTTAATCCTCGAAATTTATATTTTGAAAATTTATATTTTGGCAGAAAAACTTTCACTGCATTGACTTTCAACGTGAATGCCATTTGCTAATCTGTGCTTAACGCTCCTTACTACTCCGTGACCTTTCCTGTTTTAAGTGCAGACTAACTATTGCACGCAGGTACTGGAGCCTGATGTACACATTCTTTCTTGGCCGCCAACCGGGCTCTGAATTTGAAGCAAACATCAAGAGGAGCGCTGAAGTGCAGGGTGATTCTGTAGCCATGCTTCTTGAGGCGGCCAGGGTTAAACCACACTCAGCCGTGCTTCTCTACCGCCCTTCAGAAGTAGACGAGCACGTGTCTGGAGAGGAGTTTCGTGATTGGCTTGCAGCCCTTCGGGAACACCTCGACCAACCACTGTTGCTTGAAGACGACATCCTCGTTGCGAACAGCTGGCTGATGCGTGTCGTCCAGAGATTTCGGACTAGGTATGGCGATGCAGACGCCGTGCTGCACTTGTCTTGGCAGTTTGTGCAGATGTACGCCCTCATGTTCGACAAAGAACTTCTTGAAGACGTCTTCGGCGACGGCAAAAAGCGCGCAGAATATCAGCTATCCATGCTGTGCGCTAAGGAGGTGGAGGCAGTGTACAGCCCCCTGATAGCTTCGCTCTACGCACGGGACCGGCTGACATCACTGGGTCGGGCGCAGGCGAGCTCCATTCTTCAGACATTGAAGCAGGAAGTCGTGGACAGTGTGAGCGGCGTCGCCTGGCTCGACTCAGACGCTAAACAGCTGTTGGTCCATCAGCTGGAATCCGTGACGGTGCGGCTTTGGCCACCCAGCATGTTTGATAAAGCCAATGCGGTGGAAGAACTTTACGGGCTTTGTCCGGAAAACGATGATAGCTTCGTCGTCTTCTGGATCAAAGCACGGCATTGTCTGCGTGCGATTTTTATGAAGCGACATCGATACTACGCCGAAAACTTACTTCCCAGCTGGACACCGTTGCTCACGGACTACGTATCTTCTCTTAACACCCTAGACATCGCTATGGCGGCACTGACGGCTCCACTTTACTACAACCGTGGAACACTGGGCATGATATATGGTGGTCTCGGCTTCCTGTTGGCAGTGGCACTAATGGGTGTACTTCGGGAGCCACCGCAGTATATGCATCCGAACGGAAGTTTATCCAAGTCGGGATCGTGGATATCTGAGCAGTCCATGGAAGCCCTCAAGCAAAAGCAACGCTGCTCTGATCAAGCCCAGTCAGCAAAGTCATTCCGTGGCATCGAGATTGGGGCTATGGAGGTCGCTTACTATGCGTTTCACGACCGTGTGATCAAAAGTTTTCAGTCAAACTTAACGAGCGAGCTGACCGACGAGAAAGTCTTCTTCATGACTTTCTGCCGGAACGTTTGCGCCAAAAAACAAGTGGGAAGAATATTGTGGCGAGTGGCAGGCTGTAATGAACTTGTGGCAAATTCGCGAGGGTTTTCGGACGCATTCGGCTGCAGTGAACAATCGCCTATGAAAGCGATAGATAAGTGCACGTTTTTTGAAAATGATCATAGACGCATTTGGACGTAAGGGTTGACTAGCTAGCAATAATATTTCTACACGTATGCATAATTTTTATTTTTGGCCTCAGATAACCGGTTTTATATGTATATGTAAAGTCAACTCTTATTAATCTGGACCGAAACTGTTGACATGCCCAGTGCATTTGGTGTATTAAGGCTGCGGTATATAAGACGCACGTCGACTCATTCCTTGCTCATTCTTTCTTATATTCGAGCACAACGCCGAGTACAACTCACTTTTTCATGAGAAATTATGTACGAACCGCGTGTCGTTGCTTGGCTCTATAGAGGTATCCTGAGGATTCGGATACAATAAAACTGAATAGGGTGAGTATTTATTGCGAGGGGAATATATTCTGACAACTATCAGCTAGTAGAGCAGGAAATTAAGGGCGTAAATTATTTAGCTATCTCTTGAACTAGGCTCCTAGATGTGAGACAGGTTGCTCTTGAACACAGTGCCACTGTGACGCAGTACTGGAATGTCTTGAACCAAAATTATCTTCAGTAGGAGGAGTTGGAATATTCGTTTCCATTCCGTCAGTACAGCAGTTCTCGTACAGACTAATTAAATACGAAAGTTTCAATTTTGCGTTGGTAGAAAAAATATTTGTTTATAAAAACGCTAAGACGCCCGTGTGCTGTGCGATGTCAGTGAACGTTAAAGATCCCCAGGTGGTCGATATTATTCCGGAGCCCTCCACTACGGCACCTATTCTTCCTTTCTTCTTTCACTCCCTCCTTTATTCTTTCCCTCACGGCGCGGTTCAGGTGTCCAACGATATATGAGAGATACTGCGCCATTTCCTTTCCCGAAAAACCAATTATTATTATTATTATTATATATTGGATGCACTGAATTGCTGCTGTAAATACTTTAGTGCAGGGTTAGAACATACAAATGTCAGCCGCTTTATTAAGCGAGTGCACACATAGCTCAGGAATTTGTTTTCGTGCAGATTGTCGCTTTACGGAAAATACAGTTTTTTAAGAACGCACTTTTACTCGATGCCTTCTGTAATTGATGCATCATTGCTCCATCGCCGATGGCAGCGATGCTTGAACGTGTGCGCCGTTAGGTTGGTTTCTTCACCAGGCAGCACAGCACATAGATAACGTGAGCAGCAGTGCTGAAAATAACTCCGATAAAACAGCCATTGATAGGCTAAAACAATTTAACGGTTGATCCTGAAGACAATTGCTAGAAGAACTTTAGAGAAGCGGAGGTCTATCGTGTTCATCGAGAGCGTGTTTAGAGAAATTCTGCATTAAAAAATTTGCCCAAACGTAGAGGACATGCCTACCGATTTTTTGCCCCGCATATTTCAATTTTATAACAAGCCCAGAGGCCGTAAGGTCATCGACGCTGGACTGTTTTTGGAGAGGTGTAGGATGCTTTCGTCGATTATACTCTTAAGCATGGTCGTGGCTTCCGGTAGATAGACGAGTCTTCATGGCGAAATCTGGATTGTCTCCCGCAAAGCGGTGCTGTAGAGAAATGTGACGTACGGGAAGATAAGATTTTTACCGTTGTGTTCGGCGTCGAAGCTGAAAACGCTCCGGGCCTCGCAAAATTTGATCGATTAGTGGTGTTAATTGATTTCGTACGTATGTAATGCCAAATAAAGCACACATACTAGAAATAGAGTGCCTTACCCTCTTTGTCATTAAGAGCATAACGCTAGCATTTGTTGTCTCCTGGTGCCCACCGCCTTTTTGAAAGAAAAAGCTAAAGCTACAGGTACAATGCCTTACGAACAGATGAGCATGAACATGCTTTGCTTCTTCCCAACTCTAACATCCGGGATAAAGTAGATAATACGGGCAAGTGACTATTTACCCTCTGTGCCGAAGAAAAAGCACTGCCGAAAGGTACTGGAGCTTAATTTGCGAAAATATACGCGAATTGCATCTTCCTTAGAGAAGGAAGCGTTATAATCTCTAATTTTATTAATCTAATTCTTTAAACAACAGACATTTATACCTTCTCGATTGAAAAATGATAGCCTCAGGCGCTTGTGCGCCATAACGAGGAGGCTGCGCATCCTGCCCCACCGTGCTCATCATTGGCATGATTTTAGTTGTTCATTGGAAAAAAGACAAAACAAAATATTGTTGGCTCGCGCGCTCCTCGGACAGTGGAAGTGCATACGCGGCCGAGCACAAGCAAGATAGTAGGAACTACATTAATGCAATCGACCGGAGGACATCCTTGTGTCCAACTTCCTTTCAACACGAGCTTGGCTAGCACACACTCTGACACGCAGATACACTCCTGCAATAGCCATACGGAGTTTATCCGTAGGCTTACCAACTGCAGATGACGTAAAGAGCAATTTCTATGTATTTTATAAAGTTAAGGCAGGCTTTCTCGTTGAGGCTTCAATAATGCAAGAAAGAAAATGAATACAGTAAATTCTCAGCCTCTCTTATCGGAGAAATAGGCTATGCCGTTCCTTTGGGAAGCACCTTACTGTACTGAAAAGCCACTTTGGAGTACCTTCGGACAATGTCTTCAAGTATACAGGGTGGTCCACTCATGCAGTCTACACATGAATGTGCTCTTGCGTTCCTTGCGTACCCTTGCGTTCGACACAACCGTGCACTGAACCTATTTGACGCAGGCGCTGAAGGACCTGGACGTGATGCTGCGCGTCGTATGCGGCTTCGCTTTTATGCGCGGCCGTGACTGACGCACTGGCGCCCCGAAGAGCGCGGCCACACGCTCGCGTGTTCGCCATAAGAGTTCGTCACCCTGTACGAAGGCATATTAGTAATTTCGTCACGTAGTCAGCAGTTTGTGCTTTGACTTTTTAGTTCTCTTTTATTTTCGTTAGTAACAGTGGGATACGCCTAATGATGCGTCGCATCGCTGTGAAACGTATGTGCGGCTGGGCTCCACATGATTTGTCGAAGGTATGCATCCTGATGGTCTAAACTTTTATTCCTTATAACCCGAAAATATCTATATCAGATAAAAATACCTCTTGCACTCATAAAACATCTTCGCGCTACGACCTATGCGACGTAACTTGCGTTTTTATCCTAAATATTTTGGTGGTCATATATATCAGCGAATTATCTAAGATACTTTAGAATTCCGGTGAATATTTCGCTCATTCTGCTGTGGTTATTAACTGCAGGCACTCTGATGCTCTGCCTGCGATGCCCCAAGATTTCGTGAATTTTTTTTTTATCCCAAAGGTCGTGTAGGAACCAAAAACAGCAGATTTTGGAACACATTTGTGTTGCTGTGGCAGGTGCAACCTGCAGTTTTCTTACAGATCTGCAGAAAGACTGTCCTCATATAACGTTGTCTGAAATCTCTTCCAAACATCACAAAGTTCCGCGATTATCCAAAGGTCTTTTGCACTTCGAATCGACATGCTTTAACAGCATGGAGCCATTTAGCCCTCAGGCTGCAGGGAGTGGATGTACGCAAAGACGGGTTGTGGGCATATCGTACCTCTCATAGCCCTTGGAGAGAGTGCCGTATGTGGTTGTGGTCCGTTTGGCTTTGGAAATTGGTGCGCTCTAGGAGCGAGCGAAAATACGTCGTGTTCGCAGCAGTCTAAAGGGTTTGATATGTGCGATGATGCAGTACATATTGCCCTGGACGCAGCTGCCTTATTAGACATATGGTGACCACTTAGAAGCAGGTACGTGGAAACTACTCCGCTAAAGGCACACCTGCTGCGGATATCATTGTCACAAGGCAATGATCAACCTACGTCCACTGCAGAGCTTAGGCTCTCCAATATCCCTTGAATTATTTGCTTTGTGCCAGCTGAGGCACCTGTAACCCCGTACACTTCCTGATCTCATTCGGCCACCTGAATATGCCCTCCGCCCTGCTACGCTTGCATTCTCTTGGAATCCACTCCGTTACCCGTAACGACCATCGGGAATGTTACCTTCGCATTACATGCCTTCCCCATGGCAATTTCTTCTTGATGACTTAGACTGGAATATCAATAACTCACTTTTGTTTCCTAGCCACTCTGCTCTGTTCCGGTCTCTGAAAGTTACACCACTATTTTCCTTTTCATATCTCGTTGCGCTGTCCTAAATTTAAATTTGATTCTTTTCGCCAGCTTCTGGGTTCCTGGCCCGTAGGTGAGTGCCTGTAAGATACAGCTGTTGTATACGTGTCTCTTGAGTGATATTGGTAAACTGCCTTTCCTGATATGAAAGTTCTGCCAAATGCACTTCAGTGCATTTTCATTCTTTTAGTTATTTCACACTTGGGAGGAACCTATCACAAGTAGTAGGTAGTATTACCTCATGGTGGGCTTTACCAGCATATCACAGGTGCTTGTGTGCGGTATTAGCGAGCTAGCTTAAAAGCCAGCTCATTTGCTGATACCAGTACGTGCCCAGGAACCCACCGCATTGTGAACGAGGATGGCGTCAAGAACTGTACAGTATTGTTCATGTTGTACCTGGTCGGAAGGAATTTGCGAGCTGTTGAGAGAGCGAATTTTCGCCGTGGACTCGTAAGTTGTGTATGAAAAAGTAAGAGAAAGTTGACAAAAGAACATGGTGCATTTATAACGGGCCCATTGTGCAGGCGCTGAGGATTACTGCGATTGCAGATGCTTGAAGGGAGGGAGCCGACTGCAAAGACAAGATAGTGTGCACCACATAAACCCATTTGAGGTGGTGTAACGGCGTACTCTAGGGCCTTTGAGAGTGGGGGTGAGTTCTGATCTGTTGCTTGCGTCTATTTGTGCCCATCATTCACACCATGGGTCATGTGAGGTCCGGGGGAAGCGCATGAGGCGGACTCCCGAACAGGGAGATGCATAGGAGACGTCCTTGCGCTCTATAGGAATGAGCGCCCGTGTGCCGCGCTGGACAAGGGACCAAGCTGCCTCTCTTTCTCTAATAGAAGTGATAGGGGAGGGGCAAGGAAGGTCACTGGGATGTAGAGCATAAAAAGGAATGTGAGGAAGAAAGTTTAGAAATGCTTTATTGAGAACCTTTTGTGCTTAGTAAATTTTTTTTGTATTCTTGTTGCGTGAGCTCGGTGCATGGAAGGCAATCAAATGTTCCAGTAATCACATGTATAAGGTCTATCGAGCGTTTATTTTGCCTGCAATCCCTCTTTTAGCTTATTGACACACGGCCTGGTGACTACTGGCGTGGCACATGTTTCTGATGAGTTATCTATTGGGCTGCTGGAGGCATTAATTAAAATGTATTTAGTTATTTATTTGAAATACCCCGAGGGCCATACGGAAATATAGAGGGGAGTGGTTATACAATGTAACAAAACATAGAAATATGAGCACAATATTACAGAAGGTTGCTAGTTATACAGTGTTAGCTAATGCATCTTGAAATAAACGGTGGTCATCGATTAGTGCCAGTGGTGCGGTATGCCTAGGATGCCACGTGTATAATCACGTACGGGCGGAAACGAGCTATATAAAGGCAAACATATTGATTGTCCAACAGTAGAAGTAGCTTTGAATTATAAGGCCTTGGTTGGAGCCCTGTACAGTTGAGGAACTGGGATTTCATATAGTCACATAGTGGTGACGGCAGTCGAAACAGTGATAAAGACAGACAAAAATTTTTCTAAAAGAAAACTGTTTATTGGGCTGACCTGCGCCGAGAATGGAATGAATGACTCGGCGGTGGCGGAAGCAACAAGCGTGCTCGGCGGTCGTCGCACAGAATGCCCGCCGCTCTCGGTCATGCTCAGCATAAAGCTGGTAGCGAACTTCTCAGATAAAGCGTTAAAAGTTACTACAACATTCTAGAACAACGTAGAATCGGCTCCGACTGGATGCGATCAATCGAGATAAACTTTTTCGCGTCTTTCATCGCAAACAAAGCGATAAAGCGGCGCGCCGGAAGCTTTGAAGAATGAACAAACACTGCAAAGATTTGCAGCAATATTGACGCCTTGTTGAAGATAGCCTCGGCCTTCCCCCCCCCCCCCCCCGGGGGGGGGGGCAGTGGGGGAACCGCAATGTCTTGTTTAAGTTTTGTGGTTGAAGGTGATATCACAGAGTCTAGTACATGGTGCTGCTGTCTGAGATGTTCAGCCTCGGATAAACAACAGCGAGCGTTGTTACTGCCAGAAAATTATCCTCGTAAATAAATTCACGCTCACTCAAAATACATATTGTTGCAGGGCTTCAACTGGCGTTCGGGCTATGTTCGCGCGTAAAAAAGTGCATGAAAAGGACACCGAGTACGCAGGCGCAGTAAAAATAGACTAGAGTGAACGAGACGGAAGAAAAGAAGGGCGGAACATAGACAACGTGTCCGTGTTGTAGGTGGTGGCAAGTGCGAGAAGTTTCGTAAGACTTACTTGCCGGTCTCGTATTTTGAGCAAAGGGCATCAGGTGCCTCGAAACTATAAACAGTGACTAAATTAGGTCCGTCTGCTTATTCCTATCAGGCAGACTCCTTTTTTTGATCACTTTGAGAACGATCAACTGAACCCAGCAGTATGGAGGAGTCATTTCGTTCCAGAATGCTGACAGTTTTATTGAAAACTGCTTATTGTTTATTGATCAGTGCATTGAGTACAAAAATAGTCTCGTCGATGCACGCAATACTGATAGCTATTTACCATGGGCAAGAGGACGAGTAGAGCTGGTACTTTGGCAAACCCTCGCAAACGACGTCGAGTTCTCTGAGACAAGAAATTGGTGTTGTCCAGCTAACCGTATCGTGCCACACATACATCTCGCACTGTTTTTGGCCGTGACCTGTAAACAAACAAAATAACATATATTTTCACACGTTTACCGTGGAGACACAATTGTGATGTGTATAGTAGAGTGATTTGAGCTGCAAAAATACTTGTAATCATTTCATAACACAAGAAGTTGACGTATAAAAAAAAAGATAACAGTGCAATTTGGGGTTCGCTGTGTTAAGCCATGAAAAATTTCACACAGCGCAAAAATTTAACAATCACAAAAGGTAAAATACAATAATAAGTACACACCGCCCCTCACTCACAACTGTAGTTGTGGTTGAAGGAAATTAGATCGATCACGGCAAATGCAGGTGCGCTTCCCATAAGCATCATTGAAGCTGTCGTGAAACCGGGTGTTGCAGTTCGTTTGAGAAATGAACTGCAGAGCAGGATTGGAGAGATGCAACCGAGGTGTGATTGCGGGATTTAATGTTATAGAACCTGCTTTATTTCGAAATTATTGATTCATTTTTTATTCATTTGGCGATGCCAAGGGCAAGCTCGTCGTCCGATTATACCCGAAATTCAGAATGCACATAGCGCTCAGCTCTTCTTAACGCATGTTATACGCAGTTTTCAGGGTCATGAATTTTGATGAGCTGGTTGCTTTGCGTGATACTCGGAGAGAGAGAGAGAGAGCGAGAGAGAGATTATTGCATAAAATACTGCGTTAATCTTCATTTTCGCGTCTCGACGTCACTTTACCTGCTACCTTACATGCGTCCCACTAGAAATTACAGATCCATGGAATCGCGTGTTAACCTTTACGAACCAGGACTTATCGGCAGAAAGTCGACGGAGTGGCGCGCCGTGCCCGAAAACAGCATATACAGCATTACAGTGATTGTTTATGAATAAAGGAAAGCCGTAGCAACTGTGTCACTCCTGGGTGAAACATCAGGCACTCTATGGGTGAAAAAAAATAAATTGGAGGAAGTGGAAAAATTAAAATTACAATTAAATGAAATTTAATTGCTGTTTTTGTGGTTGTTTCCCTAAATAAAAGACAAGTAAATAAAATGAAAACGATGAATGTGGGAGTTGAGGAAGGAAGACAAAAAGAAGGGCCGTAATGCGGGCCTTCAGAATAATTTCGAACATCTGGAGATCTTGAACGTACAGCAACATTGCAGAGCACACGCGCGCTTTATGCGTTTCTTCATGGCCACCGTCACAGCGTGACAAATGCTGGCAGCGCCGCCCAGGCGCAACGAAACGAACTGGAAAGGCGGGGCTGGATAAGGAAACGATGAACAGGCAGAGCCTAACGTTAGACGGTGCTGACTTGCTCCACAGAGCACCGTCATCGTTCTCTAGACAGGGCTTCTCACCACTGTATCAGGCTTCACGCAGGGTATTTTGAAGCGGTTGTTTAATAGCGGGTATAAGGAAAAATGCTGCAATTTTCTCTTGTTGGGATTCATGTCCAAGGAGCATTGAATGTTCATTTTATGGGGGTGGCATTCTCAACCGCTCGTAGCGAGTCAATGCTCATATGTAACACAATTCTTTGAAGTCTTCTGTTCCAATTATTGTAAAAGGAATCCATAACAAAGATCAGTATTGGTAGTAAGTATTCAGTGCTCCAGGTATTTGGGGTCTTAGTTACAATGTTTCATGAAAACCAATTAGACTTTGTCATGTGTATTTACTGAAATGATGAAAACGGCGCGACGGCTCAGCGGTTATCGTGTTTCTCTGGCGACCTGAAAGATGGAGGTTCGATCCCAGCCTCGGCGGTCTCAGTTTGATAAAGGAAAAAAGTCACAGGGCTGTGTACTATGCTATGTCAATTCACGGTGAAAAACCGCAGGTGGTCGATTTTTCCCCAGCCTTTCATTACAGCGTCTCTCATAGCCTGAGTAACCTTGGGTTTTTAAACCCCATAAAACCAAAACAAGAGATCAAGATTATCTTTCAAAAATGGGATAGCCAGGATATACCTTGCGTTGTAAAGCACGTGTGTAGAGATAGAGTGGGAATTTCTTTTTCAGTTCTCTTTACACCATTTTTTCATTTGCGCTGTACAGGTCAACACCCGTATGAATGACTACAGAAAACAGGTCGCAAGCACGTTTCTGGGGAAACTAGTCGGACCTTTACTTTCAATATTTAATTGTATAATGTGGGGCATTCCTATGGTGCATGCATTGCGTATTCCCAGCCTGGCTAGCTTAGAAATGAACTAAATTTGTAGCTATACTGATCGTCATGTCATTTGTGAAGACCATGCGGTGACCTTTTTCACTGGTTATAAACTGTCTGACTGTCTGTCTATAGACAATCTATAGACAATGGTCTACTGAAGGCTTAGTATACAGAGGTCTATAGACCTTGTGTAGACAAAGGTCTGCAGCATTGCCGGGCCATATAGTCATGGAATGTCTATAGTCACTCTATAGACCTATGTCTACTGGACCAGATGACTTTTGTCTGGAGACTGTCTATAGGCAGAAATCCACAAGAACTGTATGGCCATAAGTCGATAGATCGTCTACAGACGTCTATAGACCTGTCTGTTAGACTTTCAGTAGACATTTTTCTATGGGATGTCTACAGCCTGAAATCTATATGAAGTGTATGGCCAAAAGTCTATAGACCGTCTTAAGACTGTGTATAGACCTGTATATTAGACTTTCAGTAGATAGTTGTCTCTAGTCTGTCTATAGATAAGTCTACTAAAAGTGCACGGCCATAAATCGGTAGTATGTCTATAGGCTAGTCTATAGGATTTGTCTATAGAAAGTTTATAGGCTTCATATACTAAAGTCTAAAAACTAGCTTATAAGATTTGTCTATAGAAAGTCTACAGACTTCATATACTAAAGTCTATTGACAGGCTATGGACTGTCTAAATAAATTTTTGTAACGGGATTCCGAGAAAAGTTTGAGGGGATAAGATTTTGGCAGCTGGCCGAGCCCAGGTGTAATTTGAAGCATGTGGGAGGCACGCTTCTCCTTAATTGGTCATACCTAAACTGCTCTTCATAATGAGGACCTGAGTATAGGTACGTTTGGCAAGAAATTAGATGTTCCCGATTTATATCGGTAAGCCATTGGCACCTGATGGAGCACCGGAGCAACCGTAATGACTAAAAATAATTTGTAGAATAAAAGAGCCTGTGAACCTTTACTTAAGGTATATTGCTCAGTGCAGGTACGAATTTTGTTGTCATCGTTCCTGAAGAACTAAAGCTACATGTTTTGACATTTACAATTCCGAATTTATCTGTTAAACATTAACAATATTTAAGTCTGACTGAGGGTTGTGGCAGCCGTTATCGCATGAAATCGTACAGTGTATTACCAAATCTCGTGTAAAAGCGCTTGAAGTGCGATGTAAACCCAATTCCGCATGTCGGAAGTGTACACGGTTATAAGCTAACGGCAAGCACGAGATTAGAAGGCCGTCCTTGTCAGCTTTCAAAAGTTGCCGGACGTACCTATACTCTACCAGAGCGGCTAAAAGTATTAGGTGTACTCGAGAACTTGAAAAAAAAATATTGGCTACTGGAAATTGGACTTTAATTATGTAACGAGGCGCCGGTGAGCCCAGAGAAATGTGGAAAAATACTTCTCCGGTGGATGTAATTACTAATGCGTGAACTAAACATGCAGAAGGCTTCCAGCTGGTGCACATTAGGTATATGTGCTGATATTTAAATTGTAACGAATGCTTGAATGTTGCACTGCAAACGGGTTTTTCCCCATGGCTGGACTACGAATGAACATAGAGAGCCGACAGCTATTTCTGTCGGAACCGCTAGCTTACTATAGAAAGACTTTGCGATGCATTCAAGGTATAAAGATGCATTAGTAAGGTAATATTTTTATATTCGTCGAATCAAAGATGTCTCCAAGCTCCTGAAATGCTTCGCAAGGCTAGCATATCGTGTTGACCAGAAAGTCGGATCGTCTTAAGCCTTTGCCCTTTTAGAGGCGCAGTTTGCAAATTTTGGAACCAAGGCAACTTAAAATAACTGTCATGGTGGCTCAGTTAAAAGTAGTTAGAAGTATTGCTTGAAAGAGAATAAAAAGGAAATATATAGGACAGGCAAGACAGAAACTTCTAAACGGAGGCCATTTAAGTGAGAAACGCCGAACTGAAGACGAGGACTAACATACCATCAAGTGTGCATTTTTTTTAGTTTTCTGAGGTTTTTTTTGTAGAGTGATAATTTTACTTAGTGGTTCCTAGCACAAATGTACATTTTTGCAATGCTAACATAAGCGCTGTGCTAAGTGCGATTTCAGATGAAGTGATATCTTGTAAAAACAGAATCGAAAATAAAAAAAAGGTCTCAATAATTTTTTTCAATAGATTTTAGGCTTTCTATTACTACTTATGTGCATTATTTTTGCACACTTATTTATAGTGCTTTTTTGCCATTGCCAAAGGAATAATTCATTCTTAGTATTTCGAAACTCACACTTAACCTAAAGCGGAAACTTAGCAAAGAGGCTGACGGGACCAAACGATCATTTCGAAAGCGTTTGACTCTCAACTACTTGCACCCTTAGCTATGATAGGCCACTTCTTTTACAATGTCAGCAGCTGCAGTGAGATCTCCCGTCCACATAAAGTGACCCCGTGGTCATTCCATGTGGCCCTCTTCTACTTGAAATGACGTGAGCAGCAGAGGTAGATTGATCAGGTGCTGATTAAGACGCACGTATAACAGAAGCCAACAATCATTGAAAGAAATAAAATCACATGTGGGTGTGCTCTGTCATGGAGGCCTTCAATAAGCGAATTATATAATTTATTTAGAAAGAGACAAGCCATAGACCTCTCGTACTTTCGAGTCACAAAAAAAAAATTGGGGGACCTTCAAGCTCCGACTTTATGGTGCCATAGCGTTATTAGGCCTAGTCTGCGTCTACTCATGCCTATGCAGACCCGGCCACCGCTTCCATATTATATGAAAGATCTCACGACATGCATATAGAGCCCCGGTTTAACCGCGTCGTACTAACAGGACTGCGTGGCTTAAGGTTAACGTGCCGGATGTCAGAGGTGCAATACCGACACCAATTTTCTGTGCAGTGCAATTCTTTCATTTTATATACTTATATGTCCTAATGAGGTTTAAGTCGTTTTGCGAACTTGTAATCACGAGTTTTCTAATCTTTTAAGAAGCTTTGATTCTACATCTCCACGTGTGACATTATGACCCTAATCGAGCGGTCCGGTCGATAGGGTCACCTGCGACGACGCCAACTGCGCTAGGGTCTCTGCAGAACCGGATACTTAATGCTTATGCGTTAAAAATTCCCAGAGAAGAAACCACCTTGCGCTCCACCGGCTAGCTGCTCACGCTGCCGACTGGTCACTCCAGAAGTCATACATCTGGAGTGGCAATGCCCGCTCTCCGAAGCACAACAGGAGCTTAAGCCATAACTATGCGATCGCGCGATGAATGTGTCTTTCGTACCGAGGACCAAGACCACACTCTGACTCTCATGTGGCGCTTCGGCTTTGGCTGCAAGCTTCACTTGCCTATCCGGTCTAGATGCGGATTAGAATAGGAAACTAGTTATGTCAACATTTTAATAGGCGAATTTTCACAATGTAGATGAAAATTCTGAAGAGCGTTAGGAACATGGACAGATGAATATAAAATCGCATCCTTCTGGTGGTATTTGAACTGACGACTTCAGCATGTCGCATAGTGGCGGCCGCCGACAGCTCCGTGTGGGCGCTGGTGAACACAGTTAAGGTATGAGTAGTTCGAACATCTCTACACTCTAAACTAAAAGCTGAGAAAGCTCTGCCCGTAGCTCGATTCGTCGAAGACTGCACTTGACGCAGGGAGGTTCCGAGCAAATCCTTCACCGAAGTCGTATCACTTTCAACTTGCTTAAAAACTATCCTTTGCCTAAGTAACGATTTATTTCCCTTTATGATAAAGAGAGATGTAAGAAAGCGTTTTTCATAATGCTTTCTTTGGTTTTTAGGGGTCACTGGCTTCTTTCATAACCACATTGCTAAGTTAAATGGCAGGTCCTCATTGCTCAGGTGCCATGTAAGTCCCATCACTGGTCCTGTGATCACTATACGGGTGCAGTAACGCATATAATTGGTTAACGACCCATTTAACCTCATCATCATGACCACGACCTCCTTACACTTATCCTTTGACATCATTACACGTATCCTTAACACGTATCCTTAACGACTGACGTAGAAACTTGTGCCAGTGACGTGAACGCCCCATCTACTTATTTCTGGTCACTAAAGGGTATGCACGATGTACCATCAGTATTGGGAATGCTTGGGTGTTCAGATCGCATTTGCACATTTTTATTTCGCGAGCATAAAAATCCGATAAATTGATGTCACCAGCGTTATGTCTGGCGCCGGTTATATCTCCTGCCTGAGAGCAAGTTTTCAGGTCGTCCTTTCTTCGTTTATAATTACGCGCTTTCGTTGTTAGGCAAATAGCCATAGCGACAAGTGGAGCATGTGGGGCACAAAATTTCCCCTCAGTTTTGGACATATATAGGTATAAAACCACTAGAAAGTAAGCTTCCCGGAACCAATCGGTTCCGTTCTCATTGTTGTGCTTACCGGGTCTGGTAAAACTGAAAATGGCACAATGTTCATTCACATCAATCTTTTCCGGGACATACGCAGTGATCACTCCATCTGAAAAACAAATAATACCATTCGAGATTTCTTTTATATGTAAAAGCAGAGTTTTCAAATTGAAGTGCCGCAGAAACCACATCGAGCAGTTTTTTCTTTTTTCCAGCTCACAGATCAAGCTGCGTCACGTGAAAGCTGTAGCATTCAAGAATATTTCAAATTCTCGAGCAAATTGTTTCGTGCAAGGACCCTGTACACATTTGCTGTGCTATATTAAAGACAAGAACACCTGCACAAATGAATGCGTGCCTTTAGAGTGGGCGATTTTAAAAATAAATGCATTTTTTTCTCAATGAAAGGTGCCTTCGGCAGTTCAAACTTTGGGGGCTGTTTTAACATGCCGGTGCTAATAATACCTTGCGACACCGGACAACAATTCGAAGTTAGTCCAACGTTTTTAGTTCGCACCGTCAAGGCGGTGCAGACCAATACCTGTTTTGCCTGTCTTGCTTCTTTTTTTATTTCAATACGAGTATGTACTCATGTCATTAAATTCCTAAATGGGCGAGTACACTTTAAAAAAGAATTAACTAAATAAATAGACGAATTACTCTTCGTCATCTACCTGAGCTTAGCTTGGAGGCTTCAAACAAAAGTAAGATCATGTAAATTTTCGAAAGTAATGAATACCATTCCAATAAAGTATCCTATATGATGACGTTGCGTTCTCAAAAAACTTTCTGTGTAGAAGAAACATAAAAGGCTACCGCGTGCCGTGCGGTGTAAGCGCATGATAAGCACGGAGTGGTCTAAATTAATCTGGAGCGCCCACTACATTATCCCCTATAGCCTATGTATCACTTCGGAAGGCTAAAAACCCCACAATATACAATTCAGAAATATTCGAGTCATTTCAAGTGGAACTAGAAATATAAGCCTGCAGACAAGCGTACGATTTTTAAAATTTTCTTTCTTCTTACTGAATGACTTCACTTGTTCAAAAAAAAGCTAAGAAATATGGTTCTTGCTGCTTGCTTATAACTATGGTTGAGTTCTTTTAATACAAAATACCCTTTCTGGGCTCAATATTTCGCCTCTCTAATGTGCCTTTCCTGGCTGCAAATTTTGAGACATTTTTAGAAACAGGGACAATAGGTAAAAAGTAAACACAGGAATTAAACTAAAATTTCTTAAAATTTTATGCTCTTTCGGAACTGCTACTGTGCATTTTTTTTCTACAAGTGTTCATTACTGCAAGCCTGAGAGGGCAACTGCAACAGTGTATTTTATAATACTCCCTCCAAACTCTCAACACGCTTTAAGAACAGTAAGGTTATTAGGCATGTAGCAACTCTCCACATTCTTTACCACAACACCAAGAAGACAAGAAGGAGTAGTTCTCCCGTACCATCCTTCGTGACGGTAATCAGAGGTGGCTTTCCAGATTCAGCTTCGCTTATCTCCACGGTAAAAGACGTGGTGGGCCTGCAAAGTTTAACGAACATTCATATAAATGTTAGCAATTCAGAACGTTTTCTATGAAAAGTCCAAATAAGTAAAGAGAGCTCTATAAACCTACTTAAAGTGGTGGAAGGACATAAAGATATTGTCACGACCTGAGGAGCCGTGCAGGTAGGCGTCGGGAAGAACCCATGAATGAGAGCTTTTAATTAGAGATCCATGTTCGAGGTCGTAGAGCCAGAGTGCCACGAGGGCCAACCACCGCTTCGTCGTCGTTTCGACTAAGCGTGTAGGCCGCGCGGCGCTTTAGGCACGTGGCATCTCCGCCCCCCGCAAAAGCAAACAACGTCTCGATGTGGAATGGGTTATGTACAGGCAGAGAAGAAGGGAAAAAACAAAAAATAGGGTGAGGTGAACTATACATCTGGCGCTAGTTGAGAGGTGAGGAGAGTCAAGTTCGCACGTGGGGTAAGGAGATAAAGGTACGAAACACAGCGTGCACACAGCGCTCAGTCACGAGAAAAGTGCGGTTTTAGGCGCACTCCATGAACGACTTCAGGCCGTCGACGCTGACGACCGGCGACCACAGGTCCATCGGAAACAACTTCGTAGTTGACGCTGTTGAGGCGGCGCAGGACTTTGTACGGGCCGAAATACCTATTGATAAGCTTTTCGCACAACCCATTGCGGCGCACGGGTGTCCACACCCATACCTGGTCTCCCGGCTCGTAGTGCACGACTCTGTGCCGAAGGCCATAGTGTCGAGCTTCGACAAATTTCTGGTCCTTGATGTTCAAGCGGACCAGCTGACGGGCTTGCTCTGCTTGTTCCACGAAGTCCTGCTTCAGGGGTTACCTCTACATCGCCGTACGGGAGCATCGCGCCCAACATCATGCGGACCCCTCTGCCATAGACGAGACGGAACGAGGTAAACTTGGTGGTTTCCTTCGTCGTTGTATTATATGCGAAGGTGACGTAGGCCAAGATCTCATCCCACGTTTTATGATCAACGTCAACGTACATCGAGATCATGTCCGCTAATGTTTTGTTGAGCCGTTCCGTTTGACGATTGGATTGGGGATGATACGTGTTGTTGGTCGATGAGCTGTATGGCTAAGCGTTAAGACGTCACGCAAGAGCCGGGCTGTAAACGACTTGCCTCGGTCAGTAATGATGGTCGATGGGGCGCCGTGTCTAAGCACGATGTCGTGCATAAAGAAGTGGGCAACTTCGGCGGCAGTACCTCGCGCTAGGGCCTTTGTTTCAACGTAATGGGTCAAGTAGTCTGTGGCGACTACGATCCGCTTGTTGCCGGTCGACGAGAAGGGGAATAGCCCCAGAAGGTCCATGCCGACTTTGTCGAATGGTATTTGTGGCGGCGCGATGCACTGAAGCAGTCCGGGAGGCTTGAGCGCCGGTTTTTTCCGCCGCTGGCATTGCTGGCATGTCCGGACATAACGCTTGACGCTTGTAGTGAGCTGGGGCCAGTAGTAGTTCTGCCGGATTCGGGACAAGGTGCGTGTGACACCAACGTGGCCGGAAGTCGCTTCATCATGGTAGGCAAGGAGAACTTCATCCCGTAAATCAGACGGTATGACGAGCAGGTAAGTTGTCGGACTGGAAGTAGAGTTCTTTTTATAAAGCACCGCACTCCGGAGGCAGAACGATGATAGCCCACGAGCCAGGTATCATGGTATCTCAGTGTGCCCAACTTCGAGATGTTCTATGAGTAGACGCAGCTCAGCGTCGGCACGCTGTCTGGAAACGAGCTCTGACGTGCTGACCGCTCCAGGGAAGCGATCGTCGTCGATGGTGTCTTGTGGAGGAGGTTCGACGGGAGCGCGTGACAGTCTATCAGCGTCGGTGTGTGTCCGGCCGGACTTGTAGGTGATGGTGAAATCGAATTCTTGCAGGCGTAATGCCGAACGAGCGAGGCGACCGCAATGGTCCTTTAAATGTTTCAGCCAGCACAGCGAATGGTGATCGGTTACGACGCTAAACTGTCTGCCGTACAGGTATGGGCGGAACTTAGCTGCTGCCCAGACTACCGCTAAACATTCTTTTTCGATGGTAGAGTAGTTCATCTAAGCGCACGACAGTGCGCGGCTGGCGTAGGCAATTACTTCGTCGACAACGTTTTGCCGCTGGACGAGAACGGCGCCAAGACCGACTTTGCTCGCATCCGTATGTACCTCCGTGTCGGCATCTTCGCCGAAATGTGCTAGGATTGGCGGCAATTGGAGTCGACGTCGTAATTCGTCGAAGGCAGTTTGCTGTTCACTGTTCCCAGGAAAATGATGCATCATCCTTGGTTAGGAGCGTCAGAGGGCTGGAAAGCTGGGCGAAGTTTCTAATCAAGCGACGATAGTAAGAGCACAGGCCCAGAAAACGTCGGACTGCTTTTTTGTGAACGGGGACCGGAAAGGCAGGAACGGCATCAAGCTTCTCTGGGGCAGCTCGGATTCCATCAGCACTAATGATGTGAACCCAAAGTGAGATTTTTGTGCTTTGAGGGAGAGGTTGGCGGAACGAACGGCTTCGTGGACAGTTCTGAGGCGGTACAGATGTTCCGTGAACGTTGCGGAAAAAAATAATGACATCGTCAAGATAAACAAGACATGTCTGCCACTTCAGGCCTGTGAGGACGGTGTCCATCATTCTTTGGAAAGTGGGCGGAGCGCAGCAGAGTCCGAATGGGAGGACGCCAAACTCGTAGAGCCCGTCCGGTGTGACGAAAGCGGTTTTCTCACGGTCCCTGTTATCGACTTCTGTCTGCCAATAACCGCTCCTGAGGTCTACCGAAGAGAAGTACTTGGCTTGACGAAGACGGTTGAGGGAGTCATCGATACGTGGCAGCGGATATACGTCTTTCTTTGTCACACTGTTAAGTTTCCTATAGTCGACGCCGAATCGCAGTGTTCGGTCTTTCTTCCTCACGAGGACGACAGGAGACGACCACGGGCTGCTTGACGGTTGGATGACGCCGTCCGTGAGAATCTCTTTGACCTGTATTTGTATAGCATCTCGTTCCCGAGGGGACACACGATAGGGCTGCTGATGGATGGGTCGAGCTCCTTCATGAGTGATGACGCGGTGTTTAACTATCGACGTTTGTCGCACCTTAGACGATGACGTGAAACACGCACGAAACTCCCGCAAGAGGTCCTGGAGTTGCTCCTTTTCAGCGGATAAAAGGCCCGGATTTATGTTGACGTTGTTGAGCGCTTCTGCGTCACCCCCAGGTGTGCCCTCCTCGCAAGCAAAGCATTCGGCCACTTCCTGAACATGGTCGACGTAAGCGACGGCAGGGCCACGGAATAGATGTCGATGCGCATTGCAAAAGTTGGTAACAAGGACCTCTGCCCAACCGTCATGAAGGCAGTAAAGGCCTCGTGCCACCGCATTCCCCTTATTGAGCACGAAAGAGACATTAGGCTCGACAACCCGGAGCCCCCGATGTGGCTCGTCACAAGTAACTCTAGCGAGAATGCTGGCACGTGGGGGCACCGTAACGTTATCGTCGGCGACAACCAGGGCGGACCGAGAACCCTGGTGCGCCGGCTTTGCTGCGGCCGTTTTGGTAGAAAACGTCACCAAGCGATTCGGGAGGTCTATTATAGCACCGTGCTCGCGAAGAAAGTCGATGCCAGGGATGACATCGCGAGAACATTCGCGTAGAACATGAAAAGTGGCGACGAAGGTGCAGCCTTGAACCGTAACCCGGGCCACACACATACCGAGCGGTGCAACATGTCCGCCAGCCGTACGCATGTCGGGGCCTTCCCACGGGGTCGTCACTTTTTTCAGGGCAGTCGCAAGCCGCCCGCTAAGGATGAAGTAATCTGCGCCCGTATTGACCAACGCGCTGACCTCCTTAGTGTCGACGAGAACAGGGATGTTCAAGGAGATCCTGCCTTCAGCGCGGCCTGTCGATGGGCTGTTGGGAGTGACTCAATCGGTGCGGCGGCGGAAACTGGTCGGCGACTGGGGTTGCGGCATCGGGGCGATTCGGGTGACGTATCGGAAAAAACTGTACGGCCATGCGGCGTTCGACGTCGGGGCGAGTCGGTCGGTGCGGTGGAGGAAGCTTTGCGGAGGATCGGCGTTCGGCGGCCTCGCCTCCAAAGGTTGCCGGAGCTAGTTTCCCCCGATCAGGGCTCGAGGAACCACGTTGCGCTGAGGCATAACGGGACTCAGAAGGCGAAAACCGGCGTGGGGAAGGCGAGCGCGACTCGCAGCGGGGAGACGGGCAGCGGTGAGGAGGCAGGGAACTACGCTGGCGGGCGACATACTCGGCGATGTCCTGAGGGTGCTCTCCAGGTCGGAGACGGGGACTGTCCAGAGAAAATCCGCGCAGACCCATTTCGCGATATGGGCACCGCCGGTAGAGATGGCCGGCTTCACCACAGTGGTAGCAGAGCGGGCGTTGATCTGGAGTGCGCCAGGGATCAGTCTTCCACGGTGCCTGGCGCCGATCAGCCCAGTAAGGAAGCGGTTGAGCAGCGGTGCACCACGACCACTGGAGGGGTGTAAGGCGAAGGACCAGGAAATGGGGCCGGGCGGCGCACGACGTCCACGTACGTGACTGGCTGAACAGGGGCTGGGTACGGTGCGGGAACGCATGGGGCCGGTTGCGGTGCGGCACGACCGGAGCGGCTTGTGGCCTGAGCGCCTGCTGAACTTCCTCGCGGATGACGTTGGTAACAGAATCGATGCGAGGGGCAAATGCTCCTTGAAGGTGCTGCAGTTCCTCGCGCACCACGGAACGGATGAGTTCGCGAAGGGAGCTCGGATTTATCCCGGAATCGGGGTCGAACTGGTCCAGGGATCCGTTTTGGGACCACTCTTATTTCTATTGTTTATTAATTACATTGTGGCAGATCTTTGAGTCCGCGTGAAGCTGTACGCGGATGACTGCATTTTATATCAGGTATGGTCTTCAGTTGATGCCCAGGTACGTTTAAATAATGACCTAGCGAGGGTGGTTGCATGGTGCAACAAATGGCAGATGTGCATTAATTATGAAAAAAACCGTTTTTATGAAAATTACACACAAGAAATTGCCTCTTCATTTTGTGTACGGTACTAACAACATATCATTATTAGAGGTGACAGAGTATAAATATTTGGGTCTATGGATTACTAACAACCTTTCGTGGTCAAAACACATAGACGCTGTCGTAGGAAATTCAATGCGGAAACTCTTTTTCTTGAGGCGCTCATTAAAGTCATCCCAAAATACTGTTCGTCTATTGGCATGAAATTCCCTCATCCGTCCGTTACTAGAATATGCTGTAATCATCTGGGACCCTTTCATGGTAACAAATATTCAGAAATTGGAGCGAATACAGCATAAAGTAGTTAGATTTATTTTTAACTCATATGGCCGTGCAATCTGTAAGTGAGCTCGTGAGGCGAAGTGGGTTACCACCAGTTGTGGAGCGAAATCGTGTTTGTCGATTAAAGTTTCTCTTCCAGCTCGTAAAAGGTCATTATAAAGTTAATACTTCTAATTATTTTGCTTACTGCTCAGGTTATAACACGAGACAAAGGCATGCACTAACAATAACCCCTTTGAACGCACGAAATCACTGCTTTAAATATTCTCTTTTTCCGAGGACAACTTTGTGTAAAGATATGAGCCTGGTACGTGCTCTTCAAGGGACTGTGAGGGCAACTCTACCTTAGTTTTATATTCAGTAAAAATTAGTTTTCTGGCTTCATGTGCATTTTAATGTTTCTCCAGCCGGATAGGTTGTTTAAATTGAGAAAATTGAATTTTAAGTTTCCCGCTCATCGGTTCAATATTGTGACGTCCCAGTCGAGTAATGTTGACGTCGTTCTGAAATGAATAGTGGTACCGCGTAGCCTCTAGGATAGAAAAAAAGAAATTCAGTGTCGACAACTGCATTCCACTTGCGGAATTTGCTAGTGACATGGCGAATTTTGTATTGCATCCTTTGGTTCATCTTGCTCATAATCAACCTTTCTTGCATATAAAAGCTCCGTTGGCGGAAATAATGGTTCATTGGTCGTTTCAATGCAATAATGTAGAGATAAAGGCCGATTTCAGTTTGAAATCAGGGTTCCTTTACTATTGTACTGACAGTACATTGGTGAGTAATTTTTTAGTGTTTGGCTGTTTTAGTTTCTCAGCAATCTTGTTTCGACATCCTAATCAGCTAACTAGAGATGTTTCAGAGGCCTATCATATCCGTAAGAATCAGCACACGTGTGTTGCCGACCCCATGGTGGTTTTGCATGAAAAGGAGTTTTCTTATCTTGACGCGCCTGCATGAGCACTTATCCTGATGCGCCTGCGTGAAGGCTTTTGTTTTGTTTGCGGTGTTTTCTCTTTTTCTGTGTGTTTCTTGAATAAGCGCCTAGTTGCGAGTAAGCGCTTTTGTTGTTTGGTCTTCCTTGTCCGTTGTCCTCAGGGCGCTTTATATATTTTTACGAGATGGAAAGTGAAGGCTGCTCCCTGCTGCTGCTGCTGGCTGGCATTTCAACCATCCCTGAAGAAGGAACCGAGTTGGTCTTGAATAGTTGGATTGAAAATAAATTATTGGTTTGCTGTCAGCATTGCACACCTTTCGTTTCAAAACTCAATCACGAAGACTTCCGTCGAAGGTGTTCTCGTTGGAATCCTGACAAAAACTTGTCTGAAAAAACTTGCTTGGTTGGTATATCGCAAAGGCACGAATAGCTGCACTGGTTGGATGCAATAATCAAAGAGTGCAGTTGAAGTGGCACTTTTAAGCCAAGCGCGTTTTCTTTCCCCACCTTGTTGGGCTAACGTCTTTTAGTATGGATGAAGGACATGTTGTAAATTAGTTAAGTAAATGTTGACCTCTAATTTAAATAATTTTAGTGCGAAGGACAGGGACATTGCAGAACTGGCGCTAACCAACAGCTAATGAATATTGTCATGCGGTGTGTTTTATGCCGTCACTAAGCTACCGTATCACTTTGGAAAGCAACCCACAGTATCCAACCTACCTTACATCATATCTAGATAGAAGCATGCACTATTCACAGTCAAGTACACAAGAATTGTACCGATGACTGCTCGTAAAACTTGCTTCTTGCAAATCGCAGTCAGAACATGTATGTCGCCACCCTCGCCTCAGTAAAACGATGATGACGGTAAAAAAATTGCCAACACGAAAAACAAAAATCTAGACAAAAGAACAAACTTATCGATCGAGTCTGTTAGATAGCTAAACAAAGGTGTGTGCATGAAAGATTAGAAAACATTGCGTGAAAAACTGCTGCTGCAAAAACAAAAACTCGTACAATCACTTCAAAAAGTGAACTATATCGAACGTTTAAACACTAAGGATAAAATATTTAGGAATTAACAAATACAGCATTCAGATCAACGAACTAGAAAATTGTAAGCCTTCGCTGTGGAGGAAACCGGTTTGCCTGCACACCTGTTCCTCAACTTCGCTCATAAACCCAAGCCTCGACGATGGTCTGCAAATTCATACAATGCAGTACAATACAACGCGGTACAACACAAGGCAATTTAATTTTATTTTTGCGAGGTACAGCTATTATACGAGAACACAGACTCGCCGAGCGTTTGCGGGTGAGACGCATGTTTGTTTAGGCCCGCTGTTTGCGCCGTAGACCAAAATGGACCTCTCGTTCAATCCTGCCGCCCGTGTGTTTTCAAAACTTCATGTAATCAGGATGAAAGTCACTGCAGCATTTACAATTTCAGTGAAGTGGCCTCGTGACTTGTGGAGCACTGACACTTAATGCTCCACAGCCCTATCCTTGTAGCACCACCCTATATATATATATATAATATATATAATATATATCTATATATATATATATTTATATATATATATATATATATATATATATATATATATATATATATATATATATATATATATATATATATATATATATATATATATATATATATATATATATATATATATATATATATATATATACATACATTAAGGAAACCAACAGTTACCTAAAACCCAGGTGCATAGGGGAATTTTCTTCTATTTTTTTAATTTCTAGTGCCAATCAATTGCCTTTAAAGAAAATTACTTATAAAGCAGCAGAGAAAACAACCATGCCGCCGGTGGGATCCGAACACACGACCTCCGAATATCGCGTCTGGTGCGCATATATATACATATATATATATATATATATATATATATATATATATATATATATATATATATATATATATATATATATATATATATATATATTATATAAGTCACTCCAGCAAAGAAATATGTATTTTCTGGTAAATATTTTATGTACTAATATGTGCATTGAACGCTATCTGGAGGTAAATTCCGTGCCTGTATTTTTCTGCTTCTTAGTGCATTCGCCTCGTTCTCAATTACTGAGTGACGAGATCTTTCACACTTGCATGTAGGCGAAAGCGCGACATTGACGCCGTGCGCGTCAGCCACATTCTTGAGATTAATCCTAGCCTCCGCAGTTCTCAATCACTTGTTGGAAACTGTTTCTGGTTCTCTCTGTATCGCGTTGATCATCTCAGTCTTAAGCCTTACTGAGCAAATTTTAATACAGTCCTGGTATAAAATAAAGGAATTACCCCACGTTAATTAAACGCTCACACTTCCCGTCAAAACATTCGGCGAGCTTTTCGGGTGCAGTTTATGATTTATGGTTTATGAGGGTTTAACGTCCCAAAGCGACTCAGGCTATGAGAGACGCCGTAGTGAAAGGCTCCGGAGATTTCGACTACCTGGGGTTCTTTAACGTGCACTGACATCGCCCAGTGCACGGTCCTCTAGAATTTCGCCTCCATCGAAATTCGACCACCACGGCCGGGATCGAACCCGCATCTTTCGGGCCAACATCCGAGCGCTATAGCCACTCAGACACCGCAGCGGCTACTTTTTTGGTGCGTGCCAGTGATAATTCTGCATGGAAGTATGAAACGTCGATTGCGTGTTTGACCACTTGGAACGCTTTCTGTCCTAGGAGAAAAAAAATGCTCATTTTATGTATTGTTATACACGGTTCGCCGGTGTTGCTTCCCAAGGAAGTATTCAGATCTGAGAACTTGGTAATTATTTTTTTTTGCCGATTATGAAGCGAACTTTAGTCGTGCCCGTTTCTTATAAAGGCTTACATTATTTCCTTTTCCAGACCATCAGGATAGCCTTTTATTTTGCTTTACAATCATGACAGAATAATCAGCACATGTCAAAAGATTTTCGTTCAGCAAGTGGTCTAGATTCGCGATGATTCATTTTTCTCTGAGAATGTGGAAATGCCTTAAGGAGTGCAAGAAAAAACGAGTCCTGTGTATACGCAGCCCTCCTGAATGAAGGAATGCCGGTTGTATTGATGGAGGCCGAATACACGCTAGGCTACAAGAAGGTGAGGAAAGAATGACACGTAAATCAGGCATTCTTATGGAGCCGTGCTTAACAGTATTCAGCAAAGGTCTTCTGCACCGCGGCGAACATTGCTACATGCCAAATAAATTGGATCAAAGGGACACTGAGGAGAAATTGAAGTTGGCTTGTATCGATACAATTCCAGCTCCTCATCACGAAAACGCCACTCCTCCTGAAAACAAAGCTCTTGTAAGGTAGAAAAAAAGCAAGAACCAAAATACAGGTATCGCCGCCACGGGCCAATCTCGCAAGTACAAGCGTGGCGACGTCTTAGGACAAGAGACGCCACCTTGGAGGAATTTTTCCTCCTACATTGCGTCGCAAATCTCTGAGGCTGACAAAGAAAGGTTGCGCGGTTCAATATGGAAGTAAGTTTTGTTTTAAAACCGATAGTGCACTTTTATCACACAAGGAAGGCAGACTAGACAATCTGAATGTTGGAAGCAAAGAAAACCGATGCTTGGCGACGCCACAGGCTGCCAGGAGAGTTTAGATTGTTTATGGCGCTTCGCTTCTATTAGCTTTGCGTGCCCCGTGGTTTTGCTTTTGACGCGCCTCGATTTACAAGCACAGAACAGCGCAGGAACTCCAAGTACCGCTTCAAGTGCTAGTTAAACTTTGAAGGAGCCTGTTAAAGCAGGTCATGATCGCCACGGTCGATGAAAAATTATAATGCACGACGGTCGGTGATCGTACAAGGCAGTCCGCAGTATAAAGAGCACTTTTGTCTTCGCACGCTCGCCCGGCGAAACATTCCGGGCTGTGCCAGTCAACTTCAAACTACATAACGTAAATCGTTTATTAGGAATGGGAGACAAGGTACAAGGCAGTTAAGAAAAATTGGTGATGCCCTAGCTCTGTTATGCCACGATATCCGTAGCGAAAGCGCGGCGATTTCTGCATCGGAAGAGTCCATTCACTAGTTGCGCCTTTATTGTTGGTTACATCTCGAGCCGTCGTGGTGAAATGGAAGCGTCTCCACCTCAAACGACAAAGACCCCGGTTCGATGCCGAGCCTAGTCTCATGTTTTTTTTATTTTAGCGAGTGTGAGGAAGGTTTCAGTGGCTCCCATAGATGCCGCCACCGAATACGTTGGTTAGCGGTTAAGTGCTGGCAAGGTACGTGCAAGTGGGCGAGAGAGCCCGACCCAGTGGACCCGTTGGATCTAGCAGAAGCCGTTGAAGTGTCGTGCGTCGGCTTTAGTTTCAAGCTGTCAACTTTAAACGCGACCGCCCTTGAGCACCCATCCGTTTTTTGTGGCAATAAATAAATAAATAAATAACTTGGCCCTTGCAACCGTGGCAGACCTCGACGCCGCCTGCTGCACCGTGCAACCGCGCCGTTCAAGGAATCACAATCCGTTGGCACCAAAGCCCCGGCCAGCCTCCGATGGCGCAACGTCCCGACCTTGTCCTGTCCCCTCGCGACTCCCCGCACTGGGGTTATGATATTTAGTTTGCAATGGCTGCTCACGGCGGAAGGGGGAAACGACCCGCCGGCGTCTAACCTAACCGTACTCCCTCAAAAGCATCGCACGCTCTGTGGGGCTGAGGTCGCTGAAATGCAGGCCGGAGTTTTTGCGAGAACTACGTCGTCGGGTTCGGGAACGGCATCCATCGTAATGCTGGCAAGACGCCGGTGCAAACGTAAACGAAGCGACGGTAGCGGCCCCCGGTAGATGCCTTCAACGTGCGGCGGCGGTAGCTTTTATTTCGGCAGCTGCTAGACCGCACCGCTAGCCGTCAGAAATCACGGAGTCTGCGTTTGCGTCACGTTTCACGTCACTCCGTCCTATGACGGCATAAGAGTTCTCCATGACGTCATAAGAGTTCTCGAGTTTGAATCGGAGCGGCGGGAAAAACGTTTTCAACTTCGAATCCAAATTTCTTTGAAATAAATGCATCTTTCCCTCCCGGACAAGCGGCAACAAAGCCATGAAATGCCAAACTATCAGATTTTGCTAACAAAAAAAAAATTGATAGAGTTCTCCTCAGTGTCCCTATAAATTCCAGTGGCAAAGTCCATAATTGCAGACTTGGAGCAATGCTTGCACTTTTGGAGAACTTTATTTGAGCTTTGCAGAAGAAAACGATCGTTCTAGTTTAGTTTTTTCGACTGCCGCTCTAGATAATAACCTACCTGTTCTGCCAGGTGTGATTTTGTGATACGATTACACGCAGATAAATCAATTTGGTCCCCTTTTATGATGCAAAACACTCCTATGATGTCCACCTCTCCACCTGCTATCCCATTCTTCACATTGGCGAGTTTGAATTTTCTTATTATCATCATGATTGCAATGTTTCTGTGTCGCTGAGGGTGAAATTTTATGCACTTAAAGTTATTTTATTTGGTGACGACGGCAATCGGTTGGGGCAATGCGTTCGGCAGAAATGCAGACGCTACATTCTTCTTAACCGGCAGAACTGTTATGACCACCTGTTTGCTCAGTGACAGCCCGTTGTTCCTTAGGCGGTGCGGGCTGGGCAACATTACTTATTTTTTTCTCTGCCCATACTAATATATGTTTGCTGAGTGAATGCCATTCTCTCCTGCACTGCACGGTATTAAAAGCACCCGATAACAAACCTGAACGAGATATAATCAAGGCGTCGTTCATAAGCCAAGCTGAGATAGGTGTGCTCGCGCTAAATAATCTGCGATTCGTTGATTACATTGCCATGCTGAGTCACCCGCGAGATGAACAGGAAATCATAATTACCGAGAGCAGAACGGTGGGTCTAAAAATTAGTAATGTTCAGTAGTCTAGCAAGGGAACAGCAGTTGACTATTGGCAGCGAGGTGCTGGAAGGGGTAAAAGATTACGTCTACTTAGGGCAGGTAGTGACAGGTGATCCGGACCACGAGAAAAAAAAAACAACAACTAGAAGGATGAGAATGGGGTGGAGCGCATATTGCAGGTTCTCTCAGATAATGCATGACAGTTTACATTTATCCCTGAAGAGAAAAGTGTAAAACAGCTGTATCTCACCGGTACTCACGTATGGGGCGGAAACGTGGAGGCTGACGAAGAGTATTCAGTTTAAGTTTAGGACAATGCAGCGAGCCATGGAAAGAAAAATGATAGCTGTAACGTTAAGGGACCAGAAGCGGGCAGAGTTGGTGAGGGAATAAACGCGGGTTAATGATATCCTAGTTGAAATCAAGAGGAAGAAGTGGGCTTGGGCAGGGCATGTGATGCGAAGGCAAGGTAGCCGCCGGTCCTTAAGGGTAACCGAGTGCATTCCAAGTTTCTAGAAAGCAAGCGTAGCAGGGGGCTGCAGAAAATTAGGTGGGTGGATGAGATTAAGAAGCTTGGAGACATAGGGTAGGCGCAGCTTGCAAAGAACAGTGTTAATTGGAGAGACATGGGAGAGGCTTTTGCCCTGTAGTGGGTGTAGGCAGGCTGATGACTATGATGAAGCTCAGTATTGTGCATGTTAGCTTTTATTTACTTTCCTACAATCTTCATGATTTTATGGATAGAATTTAAGAATTTTAGTGAATACGCTTTGCTGCCTATTCAGATTTGTTGTGCTTTCATCTTTAACAAGAAAATTTTTTTGGCCATAAACTTTCCTGTGCTTCGTATACATGCCTTTTTAGGGATTTAGTGGCTCGAACGATTTGATTTTTCCTTGTATTTCGTTTTTTATTTGTTTTGTTTTCTTCGCTGTTATTATCATTTTACTGCGTAAGAAGGCAATGTAGCTGCGTTGGATGCGAGCGAGTCAGATGAAGAGAGCCATAGACGCGGCTATCACTATAATCCTATTTAACTAGACCGTACTTGATGCTTTCTTCCCTCCCGATGTCATGTCAGATAAGTGTGATAACATGGCTTGTTTTCAGTGAGTCATGTAACGTGTATAAAATCGCCTGGATAGACTGTCCGCCCCGGGAGGCAGTTCACTCTATTCCCTTGTTGCGTGTAATATGTCCCTCTTGATAACTTGAAAGATAAATATTTAGCGATATATTCCAACTAAGGAAAGAAAATTACGGCAGCAGCAGGTTATAGGGCGTGTGGTTTTTTGCTTGTTCGCCTGACATAAGTCTTATATTTTTTACATAATATTAGACGCAATAGTTCGGTCACAATAACTAACAGAAAATCTGCACATGGCGCATAGACTGGTTTGCAGCTCATTGGTGAAACATGCTCCAAGCACTTTTGAAAGTGTACTATTAGTTTAGAGCTGCTTAGAAGCAAATATCATGGCAATTAAACCTATTAAAGGACAACGGCACCACTTTTTGATTATCCCGCGATATTGAAGGATTCAAGTTTGTATAGGCTGTGGGTAAAGTTTGCGCCCCACTTAAAACTGTGACGTAATCGGCGATGAATTTTTAGGCTTCTCCTCACAGCACCGTAGAAGTGCGGAGAAGCTCGGTGTGACGTCACGGACGGTAAGATTTTAAACTTCCTTTGTCGTCAAGCCAACACTGCCGTGGGTCGTTGGATGCTGCCAAACAATGCTCGGTGGCTTTTGCCTTCGGTGGCGTTGGTTTTGTTCCTTCACAGCAAGCGCTTATTCATTGGAAATGTATCGATACCGTAGATGACGTCATCATCCGTTCTCCGCTTGGAACTTCGCGCTGGGGAGAAGATTGAAGGCCGTCGCGATTTCAATCGGCAATTATGTTAACATTTAAAATGCTAGCCCAAAAGAACTTCAAGTTTTGCCGGCACTTTCTGCCCCTTAAGGCTCGTCGAATTCTGCAACGCCTCCAGTTGCCCTTTAGCACCAGTATTCATTCAGTACGCGAAACGCGATGTCTTACTTTGGCCTTTCGAAAGTTTTGTTTATTTTTCAAATGTTTTAAGCAAATTTCTGTCTACAGATCTGTGGAACAGTTCATTAAAAAATTACAGGGCACTTAAGACTACTACGAGCTATGACTGTGAAAGCATCTGTGCGTCCCATTGTGGGCTACTAGTCAACTACACTTGTGTACTACCTAGTACTAGTAAGCAGTAATAATGTGTAAAAGGCCTTCCCAGTGGACGCCTTTAGCTCAAAGGCTTTTAGTAAGGACCAGAGGACATACGCGCACATATAAAGCGCCGCTTTTTCCAGTCACCACGTCACCTCTGGTTTAGCTATTGCCACTTCCGGTCGGATGAAGGTCCTGCTGGTTCTGGGATCATGATGACGTCGCACTGAGATGTCGCCTCCTGGGTTGAAACCCACTTTGGAAGAAATTTTATACTTTCTTTCCTGATGATGTAGGCACTGGCGATGACATCATGAGGTCACGTCGTTTTTTTAGAGCGTTTATCTAGTATGATCGGCCAACGCCGAGTTTTGACTCATGAGCCATATGAGGCTTTCGCCTTAACAAATATAACACGAGGCTTTGAGCGAACCATTGAACTCATATCTGTTTTATGTGTTGTCGTTATTTATAGAGCGAAAGCTGCACTGCTCGCGTACAAACGTTGAAGGTCATGTTACGGCGCAGATGTGACCTTGAAGGGGACTCAATTAATAAAAGAGCAAAATAAAATTGTGGTGTAGTTGGGAATCGAACACCAGCCTCCGGCATGCGAGACGGGGACGCTTCCACTCCGCCGCGAACGTTTAGTTTTTTTCAGCGCGGTATTTATTACATAGAATTATGTGCAGGAAAGAGCTATATACATTATTTACAAAGTAATCAGTCAATAGCCGAGCAATTTGAATGAAAACTTAACAATACACAACTAAAACATACGTCTCAGCACAACCGAACTAAAACGGTGGCAAGCAAAGATATCAGTCACGGGAACCAGTCCGGTTGATAGTCACTGTCTGCGCTAGTGTCTTTCAGCTTTTCTTGGTCATCTATGCACTCAACAGACGCGCCTTCATTCAATTTGGAGACTTGAACAGTATAGATGTTCAAGAAGCGTATTGTCGAGATATGTACTGAGGCGTGCATGAATAATTTAATTATGAGCATGTAAATTACGGATATCTGAATTAAGTGAGTAGCGAAGTACGTTTCCGGTTAATTTAATTTGTGCATGGCCTCCAGTTGTAGCGTCATCATGCGGCACCCACTGAAACTCCAACACGCAATGAACGGCGATGGACGAGCAGATGGCGCATGTCTAGTGAAAACCCAGATGTCTTAGAAACGTATCTTTGAGTCAAAAGAGCTACAACTGGGGCTAGTTGGAAATGCATCCTTGAAGGTATTGGTGAGCGCTACGAAAATACGGAAAGGGACGAACACACAAGACAAGCGCTTTCTAAGAACTGTTTATTATCTGAAGGAGCATGCCTATATACACATATTAACGTCAAGTCATACACAGAAGAGGGAAGAGCACACGACGCTGACAAGAGCGATATGAAGAAAAAATATATAATAATAAAATATCAACACGTGCCTTTACAACAGCCGAAGATTGCTATTCCTGAGGTAGTTTAATTCGGTTCTCCCTAGCATCACCGAAGGGGAGCTGATGCATTGGTTATCTGGAGCAACGTGCATGGCGAAAGCTTCGATAATTTCGCGTTCCCGTCTGTTTCTGGCCCGACCTATTACCTTGGTGTTGTTTAGCATCGGGGTGCATTTGCAGTGTGCGCAATGTGGTGCCAGGTTTCCTGATTTCGCTACTTGCTCGCATAATGTTTCGTGCTCTCTGAGCCTCTTGTTCAGGCATCTAACTGTTGGCCCTACGTAGGTTCGTTGACAGCTAAGTGGAATGCTGTAAATGACGTTTTCGTCACACTCTCGATAGGTGATGTCGTGTTTGACGTTGCACCCAGGTTTCTTTTTGTGGTCTTCATTCTCGTTGACCTTTTTGCAGATTCCAATGAGCTTATTGGGAGCTGAAAAAATCACCTCAACTCCGTACTTGTTCACTGTCTTCCTTATTCTGTGGGAGATGTTGTGAATGTATGGCATCACAGCGGGGCGTCCTTCATAGCTCGGTTTTTTATTCTTATCGGACCCAGTAACTTCCCTTAGCATTCTGCAATGCCGCCAAGTAACTGCTCAGGATAGCCACAAGCCCTCAATCGGGAAACCTGTTCAACAATGCTGTGACTAATCGAGTGGGGGCATGATTTTTTATAGCTAGTTTTAGGCAAGAAGTTGCTACAGCTCGTTTAACAATTTTAGAATGACCAGAATCAAATCGCAACAGTGGTTTTTCTGCCCTGAGCTTATAAGCCCAGCAAGTGTGGTTGTCGCTGCAAGTCACCAGCAGGTCTAGGAATCTAATCTGGCTGCCCTGTGGGGTTTCAGATGTGAACTCAAGGCCAGGACAAACACTCTTCCATTCATTAAGAATACCTTCCACGTTTATGGAGTCGGTTAGGCTGTCGGGAAGGCAAAGTAGGTAATCATCTGTTAACTGCTTTCTTGAATTGGTTGAATGCTACCTGTGCTCTTTGTACGTGGAATTTGAAGGCGAATTGTTTCTGCAAAAAGGAGGCATAAGTATTGGATCTTGTTTGGCACCTGTGCTGTCCGACATTTTTTTGGCACAGGGCAATCGGAAGATATCGAGCATACTAAAGACGCACAATATTTTAGCTTGCTTTAGGTACGTTGATGATTACCTGCTTTGCCTTCCCGACAGCCTAACCGACTCCATAAACGTGGAAGGTATTCTTAATGAATGGAAGAGTGTTTTTCCTGGCCTTGAGTTCACATCTGAAACCCCACAGGGCAGCCAGATTAGATTCCTAGACCTGCTGGTGACCTGCAGCGACAACCGCACTTGCTGGGCTTATAAGCCCAGGGCAGAAAAACCACTGTTGCGATTTGATTCTGGTCATTCTAAAATTGTTAAACGAGCTGTAG
This sequence comes from Amblyomma americanum, assembly GCA_030143305.2. NCBI lineage: Eukaryota > Metazoa > Arthropoda > Arachnida > Ixodida > Ixodidae > Amblyomma > Amblyomma americanum. The sequence continues at coordinate 59,750 of JARKHS020033546.1, read as the reverse complement.
CAACTTCTTGCCTAAAACTAGCTATAAAAAAATCATGCCCCCACTCGATTAGTCACAGCATTGTTGAACAGGTTTCCCGATTGAGGGCTTGTGGCTATCCTGAGCAGTTACTTGGCGGCATTGCAGAATGCTTACTAAGGGAAGTTACTGGGTCCGATAAGAATAAGAGAACCGAGCTATGAAGGACGCCCCGTTGTGATGCCATACATTCAAAACATCTCCCACAGAATAAGGAAGACAGCGAACAAGTACGGAGTTGAGGTGATTTTATCAGCTCCCAATAAGCTCATTGGAATGTGCAAAAAGGTCAACGAGAATGAAGACCACAAAAAGAAACCTGGGTGCAACTGTCAACACGACATCACCGATCGAGAGTGTGAAGAAAACGTCATTTACAGCATTCCACTTAGCTGTCAACGAACCTACGTAGGGCAAACAGGTAGATGCCTGAACAAGAGGCTCAGAGAGCACGAAAGATTATGCGAGCAAGTAGCGAAATCAGGAAACCTGGCACCACATTGCGCACACTGCAAACGCACCCCGATGCCAAACAACACCAAGGTAATAGGTCGGGCCAGAAACAGACGGGAACGCGAAATTATCGAAGCTTTCGCCATGCACGTTGCTCCAGATAACCAATGCATCAGCTCCCCTTCGGTGATGCTAGGGAGAACCGAATTAAACTACCTCAGGAATAGCAATCGTCGGCTGTTGTAAAGGCACGTGTTGATATTTTATTATTATATATTTTTCCTTCATATCGCTCTTGTCAGCGTCGTGTGCTCTTCCCTCTTCTGTGTATGACTTGACGTTAATATGTGTATATAGGCATGCTCCTTCAGATCATAAACAGTTGTTAGAAAGCGCTTGTCTTGTGTGTTCGTCCCTTTCCGTTATTTTGGTAGCGCTCACCAATACCTTCGAGGGTATCTTCGAGTTATTTACTGAAGCGTTCATTATAATTTAGTTATGTGTGTGTAAATTGAAGATGTTCCAATTAAGCGAGTAGCGAACTTGTCCGGAAAGCACTCAACGTTACAGACGCCAACCCGCGTGTAGTTGCCGGATACACCACAGCCTTCGTTGTCTGACCAGGTTCAAACGTAGTTAAACCATAGCTATTTTTTTGTTGACATTTCGTTTTTGTCGTTTCATTGCTGTTCAGCTTTGAAGACTATTTATATAAATTTCTACCGCATATTTATGCGATATTCTTCTGCCCTTAGTTCTGTATCAGCGCAAGTCTGTTGTTCTGCCGTGATTTCTGCATTAAATATAATGATGAATTGTACCAAAACTTGCTCGATAAAATTAAATTTCATTCATTCGTCATATGGTGGGCCCGATGAAAATTTCAGATGAATTTCTTTATGAGTATTATAGAAGTGTCATCGATACACTTACGTTCCTGTATTGTCGATGTATCGCTGTACGAATTCATATACCATCGTACTTGGGTTTTCTGCGTTCTTTTCAAGGCTCAGGCATTGACGTTGCGGCCCCTTTGAGGTCGCATACAGCCAAATCTTGCCTGTTGTGTTAAAAAACTGAAAAACAAAAATTACGTTACGTTCATAAAACCTGATTTGAAAAAATTGCGGAGACATCTGGATTTATCAGTATTTTTTTGATAATTTTATTGTACTGAATGCTATTACTCTGAGCGGAGTAATAGGGATACACAGGACAGAATTTTTCTGAAGAGTGAAGCAGTGCGGAGGAGGTTGGGTGGGTGGTCCTACTGAAGTATGAAGGTGAGGTGGAGATGTGGGTCGAAGATAGCGATAGGTAAATGGTGGAAGTTGCTTCTGGAGGGTGCAGGTTTAGCTCTCCAAGGCTACAGTCGCCGGCATTTTCACATTGTGACATTTGTAATTATTTCAGAGTAAAAAAACAAAGAAAAGCCAATGCCTCTAAAAATATCGATAAAGTAGTTGTGATAGAATCAATTTCCCTGAATTTACTCTATTTGAAGCTTCAAGATAGCAACTGCTTAAAAAATTTGTTAGTCTATGCGGTCGTAGAATTTCTTCCATCCATGAAATGCATTGGAGGAAAGTTTCCGAGGTTTCCAGGCCGGCTGATTGATGGGGTTTTCAATTGCGAGGTATTGCTCTCATACTGTGCTGGCTATATTCGCCCACTTTTATTCTTTGAGGTTTACAGCGCGCATGGTGTACTCGGCTGATTTTGCGTCTTCAGAACCTTTCCGCGTCACGCTGCAAGCAGGCCCCAAAGTATTAACAGGTTGCTGTTGCTCATGCGTGCTTTCGTTGTAGCATGTGCTGAGTTAACCAACTTTGAACGAAAGACATTGAAGTTAATGACAGCGTTTCCTGAACACATCTGAGCCTGAATGTTTTTGAAAAAGTGAGGGTATCAAGCACTTTCTACTTTTTTGGGAATGCATTGATGTCCACTCCTGGAACATGCCAGCGTTTGAGAACATAGCATACTACCAGCATCTACAATGTTATGTGTAATAAAGAATACTTTTTCTGTTCCAATGACGTTTGCTTCTACACTTAACGATAACAAATAGGAAAGAAAAAGCTGCTTTCCATGCGCTCAGGGGTGTACCGCCTGCACTTTAAAAGTACTAAAGATTAGAACAACGCGTAATGCAACAAAAGAGCTAACATGTGAAGCTAAGCAGTACACTTTATGCGCTTGGTTTTGGTTTCTAGCAATATATTTGTTAGTCAAAGCCCATACGCCTTCTGTTTACATGGTGAGAGCACGTACCTTCGTTGCAGAGGAAATGGTTTCGCGCATTGTTCAAAGTAACTGTTTCAGCCGTGATCCCGCTCATGGCGGCAGCGTCTTGAAGGTGAGTGAACGCCGTGACACCAGCGAGTTAAGTACACATTATCCAAAAGATGGCTTTCCGTTGCTATTAGTGTTTTTTTGCTTTTTTAAGCGATTGGTTAGCGTCAACGCGTGCTATTAAGAACTATAGACGGTTGGAATCAAGCAAATAAATCGTAGTTGTTTATTACGCCAAACTCATAACGAAGGAACTGCTTCCAAATATAAAAGCCTTTGTCCTTCCTTCCTACCTCCTCCGCGCAAACAACACTCAATGTCTTATACCCGTTCATCTGTAGTAACCCGACGCTGTTCTGCAAACTTTGGCAGGCACATCTGTACCTAAAAGCTCCTAGATGGTAGCTTTCGAGACGAAATGACCTTATTTAGTTGCGCTATGAACGCTTTCGCATAACGAACGCGCCCTCTACTTCGGCTCTCAAAATGCACAATTTTTTTTCTCTTCAGTAAAAAAAAAAAAAAAAACGTACCTCTCTCTCGGTATGATAGTGCTGATAATAATAGTGAATGCTAACAAGTGACTATTTTTGAACACCAAATAAACTTCTGAAAGCAAAATGCTACAAAGCGCCATCTCTCGAACCTTAAGACAACCATATACATCACTCTACGGGTTGAAAAGCCAGTAAGAATTTTTCGCAAGGGGCCCAATAACTATTTAATCCTCGCATGACCACGAAGAGCTTTTCTGTTTGACCTGACGACTTCTGTAATAATACTTGTAGCAACTTTTCGTGCTTGGGCTTTGCGCTAAATGCTTTGAGTTGTGCTAGAGTGAAATCTCGTTACGCTTTTTGGGCAGAAATATAGACCACTGCGCTAGTTATACATGCTGGTAAATGCAACAGTATTTACAAGGTGAGTCGAACAGGACTCGTAAATACAACACTTGTGTATACTTGTGTACCGGACTTGTAAATATAACAATATTTACAAGGCCAGCCAAAATGGATGAAGTATTAATTTGTCCTGAAAATTTTACCCGCATAAAAAACGCACCCCTCAAATTTTAGATCAGTTTTAAGAAAAATTGCGTTCATTACGTGGGTAAATACCCTATTTTACCATGTTTTGGCACAGCGAGTAATGGCTCGCAATCGAGCGTCAAGGATGAGAGCCCAAACTATACTTCTCTGCAAAAAGTGGAAAAACGAAGAGGTGAGCGAAGGCATATAGTGTGCAGCAGGTGAAGGCAGCTGAGCGCCACTTGGTGTTCTCGGCGCATGGCGCCTCGGCGTGGCACTCGCCCGCGCCTCATTACCGCTGTCTAGTTCACGGCATTTATGGTGAAGCTCCTTTCTCCTGGTTACCACGTGGACATGAAGTTTCGTCATGTGGCGAATAAGTACGGCCTAATGGGTTTCCTCACGTTCGGTGTTATTTTACCTTCAGATTCTAATTAAAAGGTTATTAAACGAAAATCAAGCCTTCGTCGGCCACGGTCACAATAACCTGCCTGAAAAAAAATTTGGGGGCCTCCTCAACCGAATTTCTAAGGAATAAAATTCGATAGCATTTAAGCTGCCTGCATTAATGTCTAGAATGGCTGTGTAATGTTTTTGCAATTTCGCCGTCAAAACTGCAGTGAAAATTGGTTCCACTGACCATATGTGGTATGCATGAGTCATAACTTTCTAGAATGTTCGAGTACCTTCCAGTGGAATATCATACCAGATTAAACTAGTCCGACCCCTAATTCACATAAGTCTCCTCACTAATACCCATTAATTTACCTCAACCAATTTTCGTCCACCCACCCCTACCCACTAATTCACCTTAACCAATTTTCTGGGGTAGCCTACTTCCAACATACTGGGTGTCCTTTGATATTTTTGGCGGTGGGGCAAATTATAAATTTTAGGCGTCCTCAAATTTTCAAATATGGAGGCAACCGGGCAAAAAGGCCAGAAACACTTTTTGTATTGGGACAAGTTATTTTCTGCCCACTTGTCTATAACCTCATTTTTCATATGAATGCTGTCGATTGACGAACGTACTTTCCTCAAACTAACATGAAGTCTTGGTTTAGCGAAGTCTAAGCTTTACCTAGTTCTCCGAGTGATTACTCTCTCAAAACCCTCTTAGGCATAGATAGTAAACTAATGGATTTGAAACTCTCATTTAATAGTGCAGGGATTGTCTCTCCGTATGTGATACACGTATTGATTAAAATTTGAACGAGATAGCGTGTTAAGGCTCCCGTTTTGCAGAAGATTCGGTGTCGATCGGCGTCGTTGGCGTTGTGAGCTGAAAAGCAGGTGGCCCGCCTCTCCCATAGGTACCGTGAACTTATGACGTCATTATCGCATCCTGTCTACCGTGGCGGATTTATTTATTTATTTATTCATTTATTTATATACAGTACCCTTAAGAGCCCTCGTACGAGGGTATTACATGGGGGGGGGGGGGGGGGGGGGGGCGATACAAACATAAAAGTACGGCACAGGCACTTAGGTTGCTTGGGAAGAGCAACCTGGGTCTCACGTGCCCCACCGACGGCTTTGTTAGAAACAGCCACCTGCCGGGGTAAGGGCGGTGGCGCATAGCTTAACGGCAGCACCACTGCCAAAGGAGTGGTATCAGGACTCCTAGCGATCAACAAATAACTTGTCCCAATACAAAAAGCATTTCTGGGAACCCAGCAAAAACACGCCGCGGTGGCTCAGTGGTTAGGGCGCTTGACTACTGATCCGGAGTTCCCGAGTTCGAACCCGACCGCGGTGGCTGCGTTTTTATGGAGGGAAAACGCTAAGGCGCCCGTGTGCTGTGCGATGTCAGTGCACGTTAAAGATCCCCAGGTGGTCGAAATTATTCAGGAGTCCTCCACTACGGCGCCTCTTTCTTCCTTTCTTCTTTCACTCCCTCCTTTATCCCTTCCTTTAGTGCGCGGTTCAGGTGTCCAACGATATATGAGACGGATACTGCGCCATTTTACTTTCCCCAAAAACGAATTAAAAAAATCGCCAAAAATTTAAAGATGGGCTTTTTGAGGTGCCGCGTTCCGATGGAGGCGAAACGCAAAAGGCCCCCGTGTGCTGTGCTATGTCACTGCACGTTAAAGGTCCGCAGGTGGTCGAAATTATTTCGGAGCCCTCCAGTACGGCACATTTTTCTTTCTTTCTTTCTTTCTTTCTTTCTTTCTTTCTTTCTTTCTTTCTTTCTTTTCTTTCTTTCTTCCTTTCTTTCTTTCTTTCTTTCTTTCTTTCTTTCTTTCTTTCTTTCTTCTTTCTTCCTTCCTTCCTTTCTTTCTTTCTTTCTTTCTTTTCCTTCTTCCTTTCTTTCCTTCTTTCTTTCTTTCTTCCTTTCTTTCCTTCTTTCTTTCTTTCTTTTTCCCTTTCTTTCTTTTCTTCTTTCTTTCTTTCTTTCTTTCTCGCCCTCTCTCCTTTATTCCTTCTCTTACGGCGCGGTTCAGGTGTCCGCGTATATGTGCGACAGATATTGCGTCATTTCCTTTCCCCTACAGCCAATTCAATTCCTTCACCTCCTCCTTTACACTTTCCTTTACGGTGCGATTCGGGTGTCTACCGATATATGTGAGATAGCTACTGCATCGTTTGCTTTCCTGAAAATCCAATTTTCATTTTCATTGCATTTTTGACGTGAAAAAATATGTTTTTCTACATAAGTTTGCCATAGTTGCCAAGCATAAGGAAAAAGTTTATTTTTTTTGCAGCTGCTCGAGTGAATTCTAATAGTTGATGTTCTAACATTACAGATATGCGGCTGCTCACTATTAGATGTCTGCAGGAGCTACCAGTAATTCTTGTATTGGAGTTAAAAAATTCAGTTTTCAAAGCTCGGCGCTGTTGCTCAGAGAAGTACAAAAGCTTCTCGCAGACTCCTAAAATCGCGCACCTGCACTGGAAACACATTGAAATCAAGTAGTGACTATCTCTTTATGTCGCAAGCTAAACGTGATTGCTGCCCCGCTTCGATTGGAGCAATGACGAGGGGTGCTAACCAAAGCGCGGGATAGATAGAGGAAGCCACATGACAGGTGCGCCGGGGTGTACGCCAGTTTAGGGGCGCCGTTGTGCACGCTCCACTGGCGCTCCGTTTTGAAATCTATACACCACTTTCGACGAATGTTGCCTATTTAGTTTCGTCATCAACTAATAGTGCCGACAGCAGCAATACTGCTCTCATTCATATAGGTTCTCTTAGATATGCTTCTTGTACAATCGTACTGGTAGTAGATGTGGCGACATACTAGGCGAAAACAATCATTCATACCTTGCTTAGTACCCGTTAATGTTTTGTTTTACTTGAGATGGCGAAACGATCCCGTATATATGGCCGTATTCAATATTCAGGAGTAGTTGCTCAGTTATAAGTTAATTTTTGCGTTCTGTCACATATATAACCTAGCCACAAAGACATTATAAACCTAAACTTTTCGAAGGTGTCCGACTGCATTGAAAACTAGACCGTTATCGGCGACAAAAAGTTACTATTGTGGACATGGGAGAGGCCTTTGCCCTGTATTGGGCGTAATCAGGCTGATGATGACGATGATGATAGCGACAGCTGTCTAGGTGTGGTTCTGCGGCACCGTGTCATCGTTGCCTCCGGCGATGTCCGTGGCCATCCCATCAGCACCCTCCCCCCCCCCCCCCCCCTCGCCAGACACATACACAACGTACCACTAGTGCCTACTGCACACGGCTAATCTAACACAAATAACGCTCACAAAATATTTCTTGCTGCGTCTGTACCGCTGAACCTAGCCTCATATGGATGTGGTAGCGTCCGTGAGGGATGTCGACCATTCTATATCCCCGCTTCCTCCCCTATTTTGATGTGACGGGTGACATAACACCAATGTGTATAGTAACATCACTCTCTGCAATAGGCTATCAGCAGAGAACAGCGCTTACCTGCGGCGATAATGCTAGTCTACAGATTCATCAACGCAACAGATATATGACACCAGGACACGCCTACCCAGAGCTAGTCAGTGCCGCGACTGACATGGCCACTTCGCATCAACCAAGCTGTTTTGGAAATTTGCTTAACCACCAAAGGAATCTTCCGCTCATATTTTTTCTATCATATATTTTGCATTGCGTCGGGTTCGAGTATATCGATTTCAGAGAACTTCTTGTTACGTCGGCATATCCCATGGTGATCAGGAATTTAGCGGCTGCTATTCGTGTTATTTATTAATAACATAAGTAATGTCATAATTGTTACATAGATCACTTTCACAAGACCGCATTCTTTAAAGATGTGCTCTATAAACATTTCACCTGAGAAAACAACAGAATGCTGTGATACATGGCCAGTTACAACCAAAAAGTGCAAACCTTACTATAATCGTGCAACTTTTAAGAAGAAAGGGCAGTTGGCCCTGAAAATAGAAGCGCAAGAGTAGTACACGTAGAATTTTTCTTGCGGTACTAGCACGGTATTGGAGGTAAACGATATAATCAAGTACAATTTCGACTGCAGTGCTTATAAACTATACAGAAAAAGACGTTGTGTCAAAAGACCCTCAGTGCTACAGGCCATTGAGTATAGCTAGAGGCATCAGCCTAGCCTAATAAGCTTGCAGGCCTGCAATGGAGACGACACCTTTTAGCTTAAAAATAAATTTCGGATATCTCTAACTTTCTTCAGCTGAAAGCTTGAAAGAAGAAGAGTGGGATATAGTTTTCGGAAGCACGAAAAGATTCTTTCACTTCCAGCTTTTCTCATTACGCAGCTTTTACTTTTATGCCTTTAGGACAAAAGCTTGAGTTTATTGAACAAGTTTTTGTAAATGGGCTCGGAAAGAAATATCTTGCAAATTTATATTAAGAAAGGCAGGAAATTGTAACCTGTATGAACTAAGAAAGATCCCATTGCGCTATTTCCACCTGTAAAGCAAAAACCTATGTGCAACCTAGGTCACTGGCAGAGTTCAGGGCTTAAAGGTTGCATTCTACAGAAAACACAAAACTGTACACAACTGAAAAGAACGAATCAGTTCCTTACAGAGCGAACTTCGTCCAGGGTGGCAACATAAGTGTTATCGCCGTTTTCGCTGTCATCAGAGATGGCCAACACAGAGGGCAGGAGAAAAGCGAGCGTAATCATAAGATGCAGCATGTTGTTTGAGTATACTCACTAAAAACCGGAGCAGTGTCCAGACCGACTCAGATCTCTTTATATATGGCTGGAGAAAGGTGGGAGGAGCCCGAAGCGACGCAATCACTGACGACAGAAGAAGGAGACAGAAAAATAGCGCAATCATTCGGGGCGAGGGGGAGAGGAGCAACGGTCGCGGTGTGCAGAGGGGTTATGTGAAGATGGAGTGGAATGAGTGGGCCAGCATCAGTGTGCGGAGCACCGCTGATCATTACTAGGCGCAGCGGCAAACGCCTTTAAAGGTGCGTTCGAGCGCGGCGCCAATCCATGCAAAACAAAATGGCATGGTATGGAGATCATAGGAGTGCAAAGAAGTTTGGTCGTACCATACTTGACGATGGCCGCGGAAGAAATGTAAAATTAAAGTAATCTGCCGTGTCCTTGGAGCTGGATGATAGTGCTATATGAGTGTTCTTCGACTGGTCGGTGGTTGGTCAGTAAGAGAAACCAGCTCTAAAGTACTGGCGGCACGTAGACACACGCGTACAGCTGTGTACCAAGAACAGTCAAATACCACGAGAACTTGTTTGATGGTTGTTAGTTCAGCGTCTCGTTCTTTGTCTGCTTGCGTAAACCGTCTATGCAGTGGTATCTATTTCGTAATAATGCATTGCTCTTTCGTTATCAGTGAGGTCGCGCTGAGAAGCTCGGTTTCCTTTCAGGGTTGTGAGGTCGAATCATCCTGTCCGTCGAAACGATGAGAGAACGTAGGTAAAACATTGTCTATGCTGCAGCTACACTCTGAACACCAGTATGGGAGTAAAAAGGAAGTAAGCTCTCCTCTAGTGCACACCCTTTTATAAAATTAAGTGCGCTAGATGACTGCTTACTCTATACTCCTTTCTGTTTAGAGTAAATAATATGATTTGAATGTTAACGACCTGATGTTTTTTTCACAGGCGCCAAATGTGCAGATTTCACGAAAGGCTGGTTTACTAGAAAACAAAAACTGAACTCGTCCCAAGTACTTTTTACTACCCACTAAATATTGCGATGCAACACTTGCGGCGATGATTTGTGGACGAGGAAATTCTACGTTGAGTCCCTGGAAATTCTGAGGTACATTTTCGACCTTTGAGGAGAGTGTAAAATAACAATACATTTGTGCATAAAATGGTTCACGTATGTAACGCATGTTGAGCAGGTTGTAAAGCACCAAAATCACGGGACCAACATAGCAGAGAGCTTCAGAGCAGGCACCGCATGCGGCAGTACCTAACGTCGTTCCTGACGTTAGCTCAAATGCGAGTTTATCGGTGACGAAGCAGCGTTCAGAGAAAGAAAAGGGAAGATAACTTTGAGAAGGCGAACTATTCCAGTCAACTAAGCAACTGAAATGCTGATCAGTTAGACTATACCAAGCGTTTCAGGGAAGCCGGCTTCGAATTTTTAAAAATAGACTTTTTGAGGAAACAGTATGGCTTTTCTCATGTTTATTGCAGCTCCACATTGCTAACCAGTCGCCTGGTATTGCGAAGAGAGGAAGGAGAATTTAAGCCTTTAATGCCTTCATGCAGTATCAACACTCGCGTATCAGTATCAACACTCATACAGTATCAACACTCGCGAAGCTATAACAAGGAGTACCACAAGGATCAATATTGGGCCCATTACTATTTCTTGTCTATATCAATGACATTGTCAAAATAGATAGTTCTGCTCAAACCATAATGTATGCTGATGATACAAATGTCTTATCCTCTTCGCATAACCTACTGACACTAGAATCTTCTGTAAATGACTACTTTGTGCATCTTTCAATCTAGTTAAACACAAGTCAAGATAAAATCCCTGAAAAACAACATATATTATATTTCTTCCGGCTAACAAACCTATACACCCCAAACTTAACGTGAAAATTGAGAACACCTTTATAAGACAAGTTCAGACACAAAAATTTCTCGGGGTTTGGTTTCAGGAAGACTTGAGCTGGTCTGTACACGTAAGAAACCAAAGTGCAGAACTTGCCCGCACAGTTGGATTTCTTTACAGAATATCTGCGCTCATACCTCTCTGGCTAAAACAGAACATTTATTCACTTTTTTACTCCAAATTAACCTACAGCTTAATAGTTTGGGGCACTACTACACAATACAATTATACTAAGCTTATTACTTTGAAGAAGAAATTCATGCGCTGTTTTGAATCTTATCGCGGCAATGCACAATACTTAAGAACCGCTCCTCTGTTTAAGAAACACGGCATCCTAAAGGAGAACAGTTATATTATTTAAAACTTATGCAAGTAATACGTCAGAAGAAATTGTACGAATTATCGACTCCGAAAACGCTGAATACCTTTTGTGGCGCCGATAACATCCGACACCAAAAATCCAAACAAATTATGGAAGGCAAACAATAGCGTATCAAATAAATGCGATCTTAAACAAATTTAATGGTAAGCTATACTTTGAAAGCAAATTAAAAGCATTTAAAAGCCAGCTTAGGGAGCTATTGTTATCTAGCTAATTTAAGTAAAGCCATTATGACTCTATAAATTGCTCTTATCTTGCTTTTGCTTCGCTTCAAGCAATATTATTCAGTTTCACGGACAATTATACCTTTTTTGTTGATCTTGTACAACCGCTATTTGTGCTGATTTATTCATGTAATTTGCGCAGCGTCGCATTATGTGTGCATTGTTATGTGTCAATTCTGTGCAACAGTGTGCAATACGTTTGTGTACAAGTGTAAAATGTAGCGTTTTTGTTATCTTTTGCGATTACATGAGACACACTTAATTATTTTGTTCTAATATTGTATTGTATCTGTACCGCTGTGGACTCTTTAGGGTCAGAGGCTTCGTCTGGCACCACCAGCATTTAGCCTCTGTCCCTGCATCAGGCTCTGTGTTTCGTCGGATGCTGAAATAAAAGAAATAAATAAATACAATATCAGGCGACTGGGTAGCGAGGTGCAGCAGCAATAAGCGTTTTTCCTTGAGCCCGCGTCCCGAAATGTGTTGGTAGGATTGTGTGGCATGTTTAACCGGCTGGCTTGCCTCTGAATTTCAACACACTGCAGGTGTGAACCGCTCACCAACACAAAAACAACGATCGTGACATAGTCTCATGCCCACATCTTGGACTAAGAGAAAATGGTACACTTAAGAGAACTGTACAAAACGGTTTTCAAGTGAATCCATTGGAGCACAGACGTTACATATACGGATATCATGCTTCATTTTTCTCGCGCCGACGTAGCCGGTGAGTCAGCTTGGGGCTTATTTGGGAGCGCATACCGCGCCGATAGTAAAGCAATTAGAGTTGTTGACTTTGTAATTCAAGAAGATATTTGAATTCATGCGTGAGTTCTCTTCATATTTAGCCTTTTCTTGATGGTTCTTTTGGGTTGGTTTTGCTCTCTTTCAGAACAAAATTTCTGCGTCTTGTGCGGGACGCAGAACCATTATACCTAAAAGCAGATGTTATGCCTTGACAATGTAAGCAGAAAAAAATTCAGTTCTTTGGACAATAAGTGTATTGTCTGCGTTGGAACTACGCAAAAACACCGCGCATGACTTGTCTTTTTAGCCGAAAACTAGTTCATTGTATGAACGTTATCTTTTGCGCTTTGACATTCGAAGAAACCTCTGGGCAACGTAGAAATAAGTTTTCTTTCTTTTCATGACATCAGAAATAATTTCATTTCATTCAAAGGTGTAAAGATGTTGAAGGCGCCCTTATTCACTCGAGGACGCTCCAGAAGGCGACAATATTCGCGGAGAATTAAGCTAGACATTGCCTTGAATAAAAAATCTTTTGTGCCTTTTCTTTACCGAAAATTGGCGCTTAATTCGCAGTATGAGACAGCCATACACTGCTCAAGTAATAATGTAGCTTGATCGTACTAGTTACAATTTTCATACCTTAAGTGTCATTTCTTTTTTATTACATTACGGGAAAAATAAAGAAATCAAATGGCGGAAAATAACGGGCAAGGACAGGAAAAATACGCTGCATTGTATCCGTTAGGAACATAAGGTATGCTGAAGCAAAACGTTTAGCTAAAGGTTTTGATGAAAACCAAAGCTGGCCTGCTGAAAATCGTGAATGAGGCAAGAATTCTTGGATTAAAGCCACAGTAGGCATTTTTAGCTAAACTCTGTATACCACAGCTGCAACTGGTGGCCGCCTCCGGACGCTCCAGATGTGACATTAAAACTCCATTGCTTCTCCACCGAGATTGCAATCCCTAAACACTCGTCGGCCACGGGTTATATTAATCTCTATGCACGTTGTTTGTTATTTTTTTGTGATTACAGGAGGCACACTTTATTATTTTGTTCTAAGATTTGTATTGTACCTGTACCGCTGTGGACTGTTTCGGGTCAGAGGCCACGTCAGGCACCACCAGCCTTTAGCCTCTGTAACTGCATCAGGCTCTGTGTTTCGTCTGATGCTGAAATAAAATAAATAAATTAATACAATATCAGGCGACTGGGTAGCGAGGCGCCGCTGCAATAAAAATTTTTTTCCTTGAGCTCGCGTCCCGGAAATTTTTGTTCGGAGTAGTACCTATTGTAATGTGTTGGTAGCATTTTGTGGCACGTTTAACCGGCTGGCTTGCCTCTGAATTTCAACACACTGCAGGTGTGAACAGCTCACCAACACAAAAGCAACGATCGTGACATAGTCTCATGCCCATATCTTGGACTACGAGAAAAGGGTACACTTAAGAGAACTGTAAAAATAATAATAATTGGTTTTTGGGAAAGGAAATGGCGCAGTATCTGTCTCATATATCGTTGGACACCTGAACCGCGCCGTAAGGGAAGGAATAAAGCAGGTAGTGAAAGAAGAAAGGAAGAAGAGGTGCCGTAGTGGAGGGCTCCGGAATATTTTCGACCACCTGGGGATCTTTAACGTGCATTGACATCGCACAGCACACGGGCGCCTTAGCGTTTTTCCTTCATAAAAACGCAGCCGCCGTGGTCGGGTTCGAACCCGGGAACTCCGGATCAGTAGTCGAGCGCCCTAACCACTCAGCCACCGCGGCGGGTATTAAGAGAACTGTACAAAAAAAGTTTTCAAGTGAATCCATGGGAGAACAGACGTTACATATACGGATATCATGCTTCATTTTTCTCGCGCCGACCTAGCCGGTGAAGCAGCTTGGGGCTTATTTCGAAGTGCATACCGCGCCGATAGTAAAGCAATTAGAGTTGTTGACTTTGTAATTCAAGAAAATATTTGAATTCATGCGTGAGGTCTCTTCATATTTCGTCTTTTCTTGATGGTTCTTTGGGGTTAATTTTGCTCTCTTTGAGAACAAAATTTCTGCATCTTGTGCGTGACGCAGAACCATTGTACCTGAAAGCAGATGTTATGCTTTGACAATGTAAGCAGAAGAAAAGTCAGTTCATCAGAAAATAGGTGTATTGTCTGCGTCCGAACTACGCAAAAACACCGCGCATGTCTTATCTTTTTAGCCGAAAACTAGTTCATTGTATGAACGTTATCTTTTGCGCTTTGAAATTCGAAGAAACCTCTTGGCAACCTAGTAATATGTTTTCTTTCTTTTCATGACATCCGAAATAATGTCATTTCATTCAAGGGTGTAAAGATGTTGAAGGCGCCCTTATTCACTCGAGAACGCCTCAGATGGCGGGAATATTCGCGTAGAATAAATCTAGGCATTGCCTTGAATAAAAAAAAAACTCTTTTTTGGTCTTTTCTTTACCAGAGATTTGCGCTTAATTCACAGTATGAGAGCCAGACACTGCTCAAGGAATAATGTAGCTTGATCGTATTAGTTACAATTTTTATACTTTTAAGCGCCATTGCTTTCTTATTACATTAAGGGAAAAATAATGAAATCAAATGACGGTAAAAAACGGGCAAGGACCGGAAAAATTCGCGACATTGTCAGTACCCTTTAGGAATATAAGGTATGCTGAAGCAAAATGTTTAGCTAAAGGTTTTGATAAAAACAAAAGCTGGACTGCTGTAAGTCGTGAATAAGGCAAGAATACAGAAGGTATTTTTACCTCAACTTTGGATAACACAGCCGCAACTGATGGCCGCCTCCGGAGGCTGCAGATGTGACATTAAATCTCCTTCGCTGCTCCACCGAGATTGCAATCCATAAACGCTCGTGGGCCGCGGGCTAGAATAATGTCTGTGCACGTTTCGGATGACTCTTCGCTTTTTCTAATATGGCCCTAGTTATAAAGCTTTCGGCACGCTGAAACACAGTGGTAAACTACGGATACATCCAAGACAGCCACAGCCCAATAATTGCTGGAAGCGCACTTTCCCATACGTTTCTGATAGTTATAAAGCTTTCGGCACGCTGAAACACAGTGGTAAACTACGGCTACATCCAAGACAGCCCCAGCCCAATAATTGCTCGAAGCGCACTTTCTCATACGTTTCTGATAGTTATAAAGCTTTCGGCACGCTGAAAGACAGTGGTAAACTACGGCTACATCCAAGACAGCCCCAGCCCAATAATTGCTCGAAGCGCACTTTCCCCTACATTTCTGATAGTTACAAAGCTTTCGGCACGCTGAAACACAGTGGTAAACTACGGCTACATCCAAGTCAGCCACAGCCCAATAATTGCTCGAAGCGCACTTTGTCATACGTTTCTGAGGGATGAAACATACGGGAAGCTTTATTACTGAGGCCATCTGAGAAAAAGCGAGGAGGAGGAAGCGGCCGCCGCGGTGACTCAGCGTTCAGTCCTCGGTCGCTGTTCTGTTGTTCGGTCGCTGGTCGCTGTTCTGTTGAAGTGGCTCAGCTACCCAGGCTGCGGGGCAGTGGCTAAGTACCTGGCGGTGTTGCTCTAGCTTGCTAAATTTCTCCTTTTTGTCTGTGCCTGTTTGCTCCTGTTCTGGGGTGATTGGATGCGGGACGAGAGCTTAATGTCTACTTCTCCTGGACAGGGGTTTTCCCCTTGGTCGGCATCTCTTCCTAAAGACCAGCTCCCAATTGACCTCTTTTTCCGCAGCGGTGTTTCAAGCATTCCAGTCGCATTAGTGCCTTCCGATGGAGGCGCTATCCAACTGAACAACTCGGAGGCCGTGCAGGCGGCTCTTAGGTCCACATCGCAGCATTTCATGCACATTACCGACGTCCGGCAGTTCGGCAGGGGTGGTATTTTGTGCAGGTCGCCGGATAAAGCCTGTATTGAAGACCTGCTGAACTGTACGTCATTCGCCAACCATCCGGTGAGCGCATTCATTCCGCCTCATCTAGCATGTTCCAAGGGCTTGGTCCGAGGGGTCGACTCTCGATTGAGCCCTGCAGAAACGCTTGAGAACCTCTCGCCTGCGGGAGTGATTGCTGTCCATCGATGCAGCAGGATGGTTGACGGAGAAAAAATTCCTACGGCGTCCGTCATTGCCACATTCGCAGGAATATTTTGCCCGTCAGAGATTAAGGTGTGGCCATTGGTTTTTCGAGCAGATGCTTTTAACTCTCGGCCCCTTCAGTGTCAAAACTGCTGGCGATTTGGCCACAGCGGCAAAGCCTGCAAATCGGTCTTACGCTGCTGTGCCTGTGGGGAACGTCATTGCAGAAAGGAATGTCCTGAACAGCATGAGAAATGTTGTTTGTGTAGCGGTGCTCACTCTGCTGATTCGCCTGACTGTCCTGCACGAGCACAAGAAGTTCAGGTGCTCGAGCTTATAGACAAGCGCAGATGCACGCGGAGAGAGGCTTTTGCCGCAGTCAAGGAGAGAACCTCAGCCTACTCTAGTGTGGCCGCCAAATGTCCACCCATAATGGATTCTAGTTGGTCCCAGGCTATTACAGCGGCAGTTGAGAAAGCTGTGGCAAATGCAATGAATCGCATTATGGAAACCGTGTCCACGTGCATTTCGCAGGTCATAGCTGCTCAGATGACCAATCTTCTGCAGGCGTCCACCACTCCGCTCTTGTCTTCTTTGGCTTCGGAAGCTACCCCTCCTTCTGTAGTAATCGATTCCACTCCACAGGGCCAAAACAATGTGAGCAACAAAAGACCTCTCAGGCCTCTCCTTCGCATAGCGTTATGGACGCATCCTCTATGGATTGTATGGATATGGAGTCTGGTCTCCGCGCCCAGAAACGAAGTGGGTCTCCTCTGAATATTGCAGGTCCATCTTGCCCCCAATCAAAGACAAAGAAAGGTAACGCAAGTCAAAACGCTAAGACCAGGATTCTAGAAAAGGCAGTCGCGGCTGCGGCACTTCCGCCAAGATAGGGTTCTTAAGTGTACTCCAGTGGAATGGTCGATCTATATTCTCCGCTTCAACAGATTTAAATTGCCTATGCAATCAGCTTCTACCAGATTTAGTTGCTTTACAGGAAACATGGCTAACTTCAAATTTCAATTATCATCTCAAGGATTACCATCCGTTCAGGCTTGACCGGTCATCACGAGGGGGAGGGTTGTTAGTGCTCATATCTACAAAGTTTTGCCACAGGGCATGCATTTCTTTTCAATATGCGGACAATGAATGTGAAATCCTTGCGGTTGACCTCAGTGTCCCAGGTCAACAGCCCTTTACGGTAGCTAATGCATATTTCCCGTCTGGTGTGCGTGACACTCGGCCCCTTGACTCACTCATGTCTAGAAGCCGATCTCAGGTTCTATTACTTGGCGACTTCAATTCGCACCATGTGACTTGGGGGTTTAAAGCAGACAGCTTTGGTTCTAGACTATTTGATTGGGTTTCTGGCAACAACTTGATCTGCAACAATTCCGGATTGCCTACGTTTGTTCGCAGTCAATGCCGCTCTGCCTTGGATTTGACTTTTTCCTCCCCAGGAGTCTCTGTTATGTCTTGGGCGCCTGTTGACTGTGCAACAAACAGTGATCATCTACCGATTAGTTTCAAGTTTGCGTGTAAATTAACTCTTCCTGAGCGACATCAGCGAACGTTCATAAATTACAATTGCTTTAAAGACACGCTAAAATCAGCCCTCCAAATCACTTCAGACACTCGCGCTCAGAGAAGTGCCGAAAGCAAGGCTGCACATCTATGTTCAGTACTGGACCATGCAAGGCAAAAGTCTGAATTTTTGCTTAAGAGAACAAAGGGTGCAATCGCGAACAATTGGTGGAATGCTGAGTGCACGCGTGCATATAGACGACGGAAAGCAGCTTGGAAGAAACTTCTCATCAATCAATGCCCAAAAAATTGGCTGGATTATATGTATGTTGCAGCAATATTTAAGCGCACTGTCGCCCGTGCAAAGGAATATAATACAAATCATTACGATTTCCTTTCCCAATCAGGAAATAAACGAGCTTTGTTTAATTTCATGAGGCGCAACAACGTGATTCCTCCGGCTGCCAACATTGAATATCTTGTTCAGTCCCCTGCTGACATCGCAAAGGCCTTAGAGGATATTGCGTGTGGCCTAGAGCTTCGCTTTACATCTGCTTTACCTTCTCCTACTATATTCACATGCACCTCAAGTGATTTCACTGAGGTCTCTATGCCTGAGCTGTCGCAAATTGTTCTGCGCTTATACCAAGCGGCTCCTCGCCCCGATAAGGTCAATTCATCTATGATCAAAAGATCAAAATATTGTTCAATGAATCTCCTGCAGACCTGTTGGCTCTAATTAATCATTCTATTAAAGGTCCTTGGATACCGCATGAGTGGCGTCTTGCTGAAATAGTTCCATTGCTTAAAAAGCAAGGGGATGGCTTAACTTTAGACAATATAAGCCCTATTTCGTTAACATCGAACCTTGTGAAATTGGTGGAAAGGGTCCTTCTCAGCCGTGTCATGTCATTCAACTCAGAAAATGCTGTATTGAATCCATGCCATATTGGTTTCAGGCCGGGTTGTTCAATTTGGTGTGCTCATACTGACCTTGAGAGTCATATTAAATTAGCTCGTAATAGAAAAAAGTTTGCTGCGCTTGTCACCTTGGATGTCAGTAAAGCATACGACAGCATGGAGCACTCGACTCTATTACTAAGATTACAGGACCTCAACTTCCCAAGCTATTTTGAAGCCTGGATTTCTGTTTTTTTTTGAAAATAGAGAATTTTACTGCTGTCAAAATGGTGTTTCCTCAAGGAGATTTCCACAGACAAGAGGTGTTCCGCAAGGATCAGTTCTCTCACCTGTTCTTTTTAACATTTTTCTAAGCTCAATTCCATGCATTCAAAATGTGAAAACTTATGTGTACGCCGACGATATTGCATTTTTTGCATCAGCATATGACATTCACACTCTTTATCAAGCCGTGCAAAATTACCTCAGTGTTCTTGACAACAGGCTAGGAAGAATTCATCTGTCCCTTAATGTGAAGAAATGCGCATTGTTAGTATTTCCAGTTTCTGTTCCAGTAAAATATCTGCCTGGTCTATAGAAATAACATAATACCTCAAGTTCAGACGCTGAAGTATCTCGGTGTAATATACGACTCTACTCTCTCCTGGCGACCACACATTGAGCAAGTTTCTGCAAAAGGAGTTCGGGCCATTGGCATCCTGCGCAGGCTTTGTAGTGCTAGGTCAGGCATGAGAAGGCATACGCTTCTGATGATTTATAAAATGTACGTCCGCCCAATTTTGGAGTTCGGGTGTGTTTTATTCTCAGGAGCTCCTGCCTATAAACTTCGCCCTCTTGTGCTTTTGGAGCGTGAGGCGTTGCGCCTTTGTCTGGGGCATCCAAAATATGTCGCCAATGCTGTTCTGCACCTTGAGGCACGAATGCCTTCGTTATCAGCTAGGTTTCGCCTTTTAACAGTTCAAACATTTTTAAAATTGTGCGACTCACCTCTTCACGCTTCCAGTTTAATATTTTTTAGTCAAACTTCCGCCTTTTTTAGTGCTGCCTGGTCTCGATTTCATACCCCGCAGATATGTTACGTGCAGTCCCTCCTTGATTGCATTAATATTCACTTCACAGATGTCCGCCAAATATATAAAAACTCCTCATCTGTCCAGATTGAATTCGATGACATTTTCCCATCGAATACAAAGCTGCAGCCCTTCCCGCTTCTTCAGGGTCTATTGCAGGACCACCTAAGGTCATTTCCCTCTCATGTTCTTATTGCTACCGATGCCTCGCAGGATCGCGAAAAGGCAGGTGTGGGAATTTTTTCACCTTCACTGGATTGGTCTTTTTATCTCCGTCTTCCTGACTTCACTCCAATTTTTCTGGCTGAATTATTAGCAGTAATCTTAGCCTTACGAAAATTAGAATCTACCGTTTCCCAGGTCGTGGTTATGACAGACTCTCTATTTTCTCTTCCTTATCCTCACCCACTGACTCTCGGCCATTACGCCTCTTTAAGTTCCTGATTCCGCTCCATCTAAATTCGGCAAGGTTTCTTTGGGTACCCGATCACATGGGATTTCACTTAAATGAGGTTGCAGATTCCTTAGCAAGAGCCTCTCTCAGCGGCCCACTTGTTGCTGTCCTGCCATCGTGTGCATATACAGCTGCGGTGAGGTTTCGCAGCTACACAATATTTCAGGAATTTGCTGCCTCGGCTCTTACATCATCTCCCGAATATCAGCATCTTCTGCATCCTTGGAGTAGCAAAGACTGGCGCTCACGCAGACTAGAGGTCTCTTTCACGCGCTTACATTGCCGGGTTCCCCTTCTAAATTTCTACCTTCACAAATCTGGCCTGGCAGCTTCCCCACTGTGCCCTTTTTGTGCCGAACCTGAGACAATAGATCACTTCCTGCTGTTCTGCCGCCGCTTTTCTCATTTGAGGAAGCGTCTTTTGCAAATTCCATTTCATCAACTGGGCTTGCCTGTGTCTTCCGTGGTTGTTCTTTCCATTGGCGCTTCTTTGCTTGGACGAAGCGACAGGAGTGTGCGCTCTGCTGTGCAAAATTTTCTTCAAGAAACGCAGCGACTCCCATTCTAATTTCTTTTTCCCGCCCTCAGTTAGTACGCCATTGCAACATTACAGGCATTGTGTACTATTATGCACATTAAGCAATTGTCCCGTCTTTGATCTCCAAGTTAACTGGACCCCTTTCCTTCCCTCTTCCAATCTCTCAGACTACATACTATTACCACTCCTTTTCCCGTCAAAACTTTCCTGTATCCAGTAATTAACCGCCTGTGTCTTGGCCACTCTCCCGTAGTGGGTATGTGCCAGCAACGTCTGAGGCCTTCCTTCCTTCCAGTGTTTATGGCGGCCGGCTACTGACCCGAAAGACGCAGGTTCTGTCCCGGCCGCGGCGGTCGACTTGCGATGCAGGCGAAAGTCTAGAGGCCGGAGTACTATGCGATGTCAGGTGTCGTTAAAAAACCCAAGGTGCCCGCAGTTACCAGAGCCCTTCACTACAGCATCCCTCATAGCCCGAGTAGCTTTGTGGCGTTTCTTTAGGGGGGAGGGTTTTTTTTAGGAAAGGAAATGGCGCTATAATTGTCTCACATATATTGTGGACGCCGAAGCAGCGCCTTATGAAAAGGTAAGAAGGTAGGAGTGAAAGAAGAAATGGAGAAAGTGGTGCTGTAATGAAGGTCTCCGTAGTAATTTCCTCACCTGGGAATCTTATACGTGCACTGACATCGCACAGCGCAAGGACACTTTTGCGTTTCGCCTCGTTTCGCACCTTCTGTTCAATTATCATACGCTGGGACACTAATCCGACCTACTAATTCACTTTAACACGCACAATAATCCTGCTAGCCCAACTTAGTTCATTTCCTGAAGTGAGCCTACATTAGAAATTTGGGGTCCTTTGCAATCTTAGGGGGTGGGGCAATTTGCAAACTTTGGGGGTAATCAGATTTTAAAATTTACAGGCGCCGTATGATTCGTCTAATCGTGGTCACGTGATGTTGATATGGCATCGAAATCCCCTCAATAGCATTCATAGATTGCAGGGAGTCCTGATACACTACTGCTGCAGGGGTTACGCATTGCGCCACTGCCTCGGCAGCTGTGCGGTTTTGAAACACTGCCACTAGGGGGGGGGGGAGGGGGGGGGGCTTGTGAGACGCAGGCTACTCTTTTCGAGCTCTCTATGGCTAATGCGCAGCGTGACGCTAAGAAGGCAAATAAATTGAAAGTACTCTAATTTCATTTTCACGTTACACGGCCGGCGGATTGCTCACAAGGAGGTAGCTCACATGGTTGCTCCTTGCCATGACGGCCAGGTTGTGATGACGCCGCTATCTAGCGTGACCTCCCTTAACAAATAAACTATGTAACTGCCTCCGAGCATGGTAACAGTTTTCTCACAATCCGTTGGGCAGGTTCCCACTTGCCACGGTAGGCAGTTTGTAATGACGTTGCTACGTCGCTCTCTCTCTCTCGGCCGATAAAGAGTAAAGGTCGATGTCTCTCGACCGATAAAGGAATTTCGTAATATAGAAGCAGTAATTTTTTTCGAGCCGACAACCTAACAGCTCTCGCATTTAAAGATTCAGATCGGTGCAATGCACCACAACGTTTACCAATGAAAGAAAACATTGTAGAAGTGGGATTTCTGCATATCTACGGTAAAATTTCATAACAGTAAGCATTATGGAAAATATCTACTAGTTTTAGGCCGAATCGAATATATTGCCTACAACAGAATTGTGGTGGTTTTATCGGGAGGAGATATAAGATTGAGGAGGAGGAAAGAGTTCTTTATGAATGAACTTGAGGAGTCAACTTTACAAAGGTGTTATTCAAAATTTTACAACGAAGATAGAAATTATATGAATCGAGATGATTCGCGTAAAAGTGTCCGCTGAAGTAACATGCGAGCCCAAAATAAATTTGATGGAAAGATTTGTAAGGGTTTACATTATATTGCTGATTAATTTAACTCTCAAGTTTAATCTTATGAAATCTATAAAGTTGTAAATGATATTTCATTCCTTATTCAGCGATGTTGCCAGAGGAGGGATGAGGAAATATGCTCACCGCTTTGTGCACTAAGTAACCTTCTACGGAACGAGCCGTCCTTACTTTGATGTTCTCAGCTGTTTCTCAGTATCGTGAAGTACAATTACCACATCGCTGTTCACCTTTTTGTAATAAAGTTCTGAATCACAGACATAAGGGATACCGCTGCGGTGAACCGGCCTGGTAAACGAAGTCATATTCTAAAAACTTAAGTCTGAAAAAGAGAACAGACAAATGGCTTCATGCTCTCGCTATGTACGCAGCTAGGCCCAAGAAAATGAAATTTTTTCTTTTACACAGACAATCTTTTTTTCTTTTGCCGGCGATGCCACAGCTCTTTTTCGGACTGCTGAATTTCAATAGTTCAATACCGGAAACAGCTTGCTTCCTGCGCGTTATGCGCTGGTTTCAGGGATTTTCTGCGCCATTCTTAGACAATTAATGAAATATGAAGAGAGGTTCAAACGCCGCGTGGAAATACTTAGAATCAATTCTGTCTGTTGCAAACGCTGAGTACCAGATGGAAAAGAATTTATTTATTTATTATTATTATTTATTTCTGAATACTGCGAGGCACTGCTTGGCCCAAGCAGGAATGAATTTACATTGTTACACAACCAAAAGAATAAAATATACAATATCAGCAGTACAATGAACTACTTTTGGGTCACGGATTTATTTTTTAAGTTACACGCACCATAAAGTTTTGAAAATGATATCGGACAGTTCTAATAATCTGGCCGCTAGAACAATAGGGAAAATGCTGCTCCAAAGGCTGCAGCTTACAATACCCAAGTATGAGCATAAGAAAAGGAAGCGATCATCAGTATGACACTAGGCAGCCCTTCTTCTGCAATGTGTTCCGGGACACTCGATCATTTAGGAGAGACATAATCAAGGTGTGCTGAGACAAGCGCAGACACCAGAAGAACCGGAGAGCACCTTCCCTGGTGATGGCTCGCCTCATGCGCCTGCCTGGCTTTGTGTTGCCCGCGTAACCGAAGGAGACCAATGCTTTGTGGTGCGCCCCACAAAAAGTTTTGGGTGTCTATTCCTCCATTCTGTTTGTCTTTGCGGCCTCAGGAGTGGTCGGAGCTAACAGAGGTTTGTTGTCCGTGAAAACGTCTGCCGGGAGAGCAGTAAGAATCTTTAAAGTCATGAACCTAAATCATATAGAAGCCGTGGCATGTCCTACCTCCGACATTTAAAGATAGTTTCTGTGGGATAAATGGTTGGCAAAGAAACCCAGCCTTCATATTCCTACATATAGAACATGTCAAGCCGGACAGGTTTGCGAGGTGGCATCGCATTATATTGTGAATCCTTCGAGGTACAAAGTTCACAAAGGCGTACTTTTATGCTAGTTTGTGGTGCATTATGTAAAGAAATAAACGCGAAAAAACTGAGAAAAAGGGCAACGGAGAGGAGACATTAGAAGCCCAACAAAGTTCTTACCCGCAGCTTACTGGGGCGGCTGCGTATAGCAGTGTTAGCATGTTTAGGTATGAGGGTGTGGCAGAGCAAGGTGGTGGTGGAAACTTTATTAGACACAGGGGATTTTAGGACGCGCAGGTCCATGCTTTGAGGTGTGCCCCACAAAAAGTTTTGCGCGGCGGCTATTCCTCCATGGTGTCTGTCTTTGTCGCCACAGGAGTGGTCAGAGCTAACAGAGCTTTGTTGGCCCTGAATACGGTGGCCTCCGGGAGAGCAGGAAAAATCTTTAAAGTCGTGAATCTAAATCATACAGAAGCCGTGGCATGCCCTACCTCCGACGTTTAAAGGTTGTTACCATGGGTAGTTTCCATGGGAAGCTACCATGGTGTGCCTCAAGGTGCAGTTCTCTCCCCTGTTCTATTCAACATCTTACTCAGTTCGATTCCGACTTCCCCTTACGTGACTACGTACGTGTATGCAGACGATATAGCTTTCTTTGCTGATGCGAGTGATTTACATTCTGTGTATATGGTTTTACAGTCATATTTAAATTCCCTATACCGATGGTTATCTGAATTACACTTAAGTCTTAATGTAAACAAGTGCGCTTTGTTACCTTTTACGGTTACTCAACAGGTACACATTTCATTGTCTTATCGTCATCATGTCATTCCTCAGGTATGTTCCCTAAAGTATCTCGGGGTAACTTATGACTCCTCTCTCTCTCTTGGCGGTCACATATAGATCAGGTTGCTGCGAAAGGGATTCGGGTGGTAGGCCTTCTGCGAAGGATGAGTAGCCCTCGCTGCGGTATGCGCAGACATGCTCTTCTGCTTATTTACAAAATGTATATCCGGCCAATCTTGGAATTCGGTTGGTTTTGTTTTCTGGAGCAGCTGCATACAAACTGCGCCCACTTCTGCTCTTAGAGCGAGAAGCTCTGCGCCTGTGTTTGGGTCTTCCTAAATACGTGGCAAACAATGTTTTGTATCTGGAAGCGCGGGTGCCGTCTCTTACTGCAAGGTTTCGCCTTCTGACATTACAAACGTTTTTAAAGTTTTGCGACTCGGAGCAGCATGCATCCGAGTTGATCTTCCTAGGGCAGCGAGCGGAGTTCTTGGGTGTCGGATGGTCTCGCCTTCAAACTCCCCAAATCTGTTTCGTTGAATCTTTGCTGGGCCCAGTCAACGTGCGAATACCTGAAATTGTTCCGGTGCGGTCCATCCCCGCAACTGTGTCTATCATCTACGATGACATTTATCCATGTAATGCAAAATTACTGCCTCTCTCATGGTTAAATGGTATGTTGCAGGGTTATTTGTCGACCTTCAGCTCACATGTTGCAATTGCGACTGATGGCTCGGTGTGTGCAGAAAAGGCAGGTGTAGGTATTTACTCCCAGTCCCTTGACTGGTCTTTTTCTCTCCGTCTACAAGATTTAACTCCTATCTATCTGGCTGAGTTTCTAGCAGTGGTTCTCGCTCTGCGCAAGGTACCAATTTCTTTATCAGCAGTAATAATAATTACGGACTCGTTATCTTTATGCACTTCCCTCTCGGCGTCCACTGAATCGCAGCTCTTTCGGATACCAAAATTCCTGATCCCTCCACACATCACATCAATTCGATTTCTTTGGGTTCCTGAGCACAGGGGTCTTCTATTAAATGAATCAGCTGATGCTTTAGCGAAGGCAGCCCTGAGTGGACCGATTGTTGACCCGCTTCCAACAACTGCTTACATCACGGCGGCACTCTTTCGACGGTACACTGTAATGAACGAGTTGGGCGCATCAGCGCTTACTTCCTTGGACGACTTCCAGCACCTACTGTTCCCTTGGAGAAGCTCAGTCTGGCGATCGCGCAATCTTGAAGTTTCCTTCACGGGGCTTCGTTGCCGGGTGCCGCAACTAAATTTTTACCTCTACAGGCCTGGTCTGGCGATCTCCCCATTGTGTCCGTATTGTGCGGAGCCGGAAACACTAGAGCACTTTTTCTTTTTGCCGTCGCTACTCATCGATTAGGAGGCGACTATTAGAGGTTCCAATACAGAATCTCAGTTTGCGCCTGTCTTCTGCGGTTGTTCTGTCTCTTGGCGCTTCTATGCTTGGCCATACCAATGGGAATGTTTGCTCTGCCGTTCAAAATTATCTCCTAGAATCAAAACGTCTACCATCATGAGCTTTCGTCCTGCCCATCCCATTATCAGCTTCTGTATTTCGGTTTTTACAACCACGTATAGTAATCCCTACCCCTTTTTTGCCAAAATTTGTTTGTATGACCCCCCCTAACCTCCGGCAACCACCTCGGCTACGGAAACTGTGCGATCCAAATTTTGGTAGATCATCCCATGCTTGCCACATGCAACTGGTAATTTAAATAGTCACCGCCTGGTTATGGCCAATCCCCCTTGTGGGTATGTGCCATTGTGTGAGGTCAACAACAACAACAACAACAACAACAACAACAACAACAACAACAACAACAACAACAACAACAACAACAACAACAACAACAACAACAACAACAACAACAACAACAACAACAACAACAACAACAACAACAACAACAACAACAACAACAACAACAACAACAACAACAACAGAACGCTGCCTTCACGTCTCTGCAGTTTTTTGGTAATTTGTGCTATAATCATGGAGTCGCCGCTCCCTTTTGCCACGGCGATGGAAGTGGAGGCTGCTGGGCCTCTATTGGAACCTGGTGGGTCGGCAGCAGCCGCCCAGAGGAAGCGCCTGCACCGCCAGAGTGACTCAAGCAGCTAAGGCACTGTTGTGTACTCGGTGCCAAGTGAGCACTCCTCGTCCTCGGCCGACGACGGTTTCATACCGGTTGCTGGCAAGAATGCCAAGCGCAGACTGCGGTGTCCTCATCAAGAACGCCAACGATCATCAGGGCGCGAAGTTCCTCGGCGCATACGGCCTTGTTTGTGCCGTTGAACCCAACGGACAACTTGAACCTCCTGAACAGGCAAGCCATCTCTATTTATCTGTAGAGCCTCGTACCGGGAGGCATTAAAGGTGTCAGAGTAAACCCGTTCAAGAATGTCATTGCCATTGATGTGGTGGAGCGAAGTGCACTAGAGAGTTTTACCGCAATCACCAAACTCGGCAACATCAGTGTACGCCCCCTTATTCTCCAGGGCAGCGGCACTACGGATGGCGTAATCTACAACGTCGACATCACCATCAGTGACGCAGATTTACCCATGTAGATCAATGCGGCAACCAACGGCATTTCCATCATTCAAGTTCAGCGTTTAGGAAGATCTACAAGCATCAAGCTGACCTTCAAGGGTGACTGCATACCATCGTACGTGAAGGTTGGACACTTTCGTCATCCAGTTCGACCTTTTGTGCCTAAGCCCCTTCAATGCAGGAAGTGCATGAGGATCGGCCACGTGAGCGGCGTCTGCATCAATTCCATCGTGTGTCCGCGATGCTCCGAGTCACACAGCGGTGACGTTTGCCGCGCGACTACCTTGAAGTGCGCCAACTGCCACGGCCCTCATGACTCTTCCTCGAAAGACTGCCCCGGTCTAAAGACCGAGCGGGCGGTACTGAAGCAAATGGTGCGAGACCATTCTACGCACAAAGGAGACGCCGCAAAGATGTGACGACGTCGTTCGCGCCGCCGAAGGTCGTCAAAGAAAGCTGTCACATTTGAGAAGAATTCCCCAAACGCAACTGTAGCATGTCCGCCTCCACCAAAAACCGTACCAAATCAAGGAAGCCCGGCGCTTGGTGAGGCTGGACCTGCTGCCTCAGATGCAACTTGATCACTACTGCCAAAGCCTTCTACGCCTACTGTGTCAGGGATGTTGGCGCATTCAGGTCAGTGTGCAGCGCCTACGACTGATCCAGCCAACAAGCATGATTAAGGCCATGGCCCAGAAATGCAAGTGATTGCAACTCTAATGTCACTAATGAATGCCATGCGTGCTCTGCTTTCCAGCCTACGCACGCAAGCAGCACACAGCGCACTTCAAGTGCTGGACGCCCTACATCCAGTTCTTGCGGCTTTACAGTAGAAGGCATCATGGCACCTTCGGACCTGTCTTTTCTAAAGAAGGTCAAGCAAGCTTTCATTTTCCAATGAAATGCTCGTGGACTCCAGTTCCGGATTTCTGATTTACGGCACTACGTCTACGAGAATCACTTCTGTATTCTTGCGATTTGTGAACCGAAGACCCCGGCCATTCTGCGAATATCCGGTTATGAGGCATTTGAATCACCCACGCGCAACAGATCCAGCAAAGTCATGGTCTACATTCGACCTGAACTTACATATGTGCAACATTCAGTTCCCCCGAACGAAGACAATCAGTACTTTTGCCTGACAGTGAAGAGCCGAAAACTGACGTTTATGCTACTGGCGATGTACTTGGCGCCATCAAGTCGTTTCGACGCCAGAAGGTAGAGTGGTTTGATTGCAGCTACACCTGCTCCGTGGGTCATTATGGGTGACTTCAATGCTCACCACACCATGTGGGGAGGCGTTAGGATGGACGTTAGGGGAAGACAGCTTGTGTCCTTGGCTTCTGACCATGACCTCCAGTGCCTTAATGATGGAAGCCCGACCTATATTCGAGGGGGGGACTTATAGCAGCTGCTTGGACTTGACTTTCGTTTCAAAGTGCCTTACCAACAGCGTCTGGTGGTTTTCGGATGTAGAAACCCATGACAGCGACCATATCCCAACCTATCTGATTATTACCGGCCATTCCACATTTTCCCCAGCCACGTGTAGGCAGCGCATTGACTGGACAGTATTTAAATTACTTATGGAGGCTGCTTGCGCAGAGGGCTTCTCGACCGGTTTGGAATAAAAAATTAAGGAGGCCATGGAACACGCCCCCTGTCCCTTTAACCCTGTCGCTAACTACACCGATTTTGACTTCGAATTGCAGCGTCTGCGATCACAACGGCGCAGGGCCGAGCGCAGATACCAATGCACAAATTCGCGCCTAGACCTAAGAGACTCTAGGCGCCTACAGAAGAAGATTCAGCGCAGAATTCAGGCACTGCAAACACAACGCCGCAGGACAATTTGCCAAACACATGATCCACGCGAGCCTTTGTCACGCGTTTGGAGTGTAATTCGGGGTCTTCGCACGTCCCCTAAACAGCGCTGCCCGTTCAAATCCGTAGCGCTTCACCAAAGGCGCAGTGTGGTTGAGGTAGACGAATATTTCTGCGCAAGAATAACAGGCCCTCCGTATCCAAGCGCACCGCTGCACTGCAACGATGTTCCACCTTCACGGGATTCTCGGATGGATGTACTATTCTCCATGGAAGAACTTGATGCTGCGCTGGCTTGTTGTAGAAGGTCACCATCACCAGGACCCGATGGTGTGACGTACTCCGCACTTGCCAACCTTGGCAAAGAAGCTCGACGGGCTCTTTTGGACACTTATAACAAGTCATGGACTGCTGGCATAGCTCCTCATGATTGGAAGACCAGTCGTCTGGTTCCACTTCTTAAACCGCAGAAATCACCGCTTGACCTTTCATCATACCGTCCAATTGCACTCGCCAGCTGCGCCGGCAAAGTCATGGAAAGAATGCAGCTCACACGCGTGGAATGGTACTTGGAGCGATATCAGATTTATCCAACCTTCATGTCTGGGTTCCGACGGGGCCACTCTTCTATCGACAACGTGGTTGACCTTGTAACGTCGGTGCAACAGAGCAAAAGTTTGAAAAGATTGACCGTGGCATTGTATTTGGATATCAAGGGTGCGTACGCAACGTAACGCATCAGGCCATTTTGGACGCAATGGAAGCTGCTGAGATCGGAGGCCGCACGTTAAGCTGGATACGCAGCTATTTATCAGAGAGGTCGTTTTTTGTCCTGACTGCGGACGGACCAACGTCCTTACATCGAAATTCGCGCGGAGTCCCTCAGGGTGGAGTGCTGAGACCAGTTCTCTTCAACCTTGCTCTCATCGGCCTGGTCGACGTATTGCCACCATCTGCTCAGATCTCTGTATATACAGATGATATCTCTATTTGGGCATCAGGGGTGACCCGTCCTCAAGTTCGTGCAAAACGTCAAAAGGCGGCATCGATATTGACATCTTCGCTTGCAGGGCCTGAACATTTCGACCAAAAAGTGTTTACTTGTGGCGTTCACATGCAAAATAATGTCACGTTACACCATTCGCATCAATGGCGAAGCCATTCCCTATGAGAGAGGACACAGATTCATTGGTGTTGTCATCGACAGGAACCTCTCGTGGAGTCCACATATCTACGACATGAGAAAGAGACTATTTGCGATTGTCCACGTCCTCTCCTTCCTCGGGGGATAGTCTTGGGGCGCATCAGTGCGCTCGATGCTACAACTGTACCGTTCCCTATTTCTAGGCAGCATGCGGTACAGTCATCCGATATTCAGTTCCATTAGAAAAACTAATATCAAGACTCTTCAAAGTGTGCAAGCGCAATCTCTTCGTATCTGCCTTGTACTGTCTAAATGTGCATCAACAGCAGCAACTGTTCTTGTTGCCCGGGAACATCCTGTTACTACATACATTGCTGTTGACACCATGATAACACATATTGGGTACCTCACACGGGTTCTCTGTCATTACATCGCAACACTCCCAATAATTAGGCCGCGTACTGCATTCGCCAAAGTCATTGAATCCTATCGCGCATATCTTCCATCGGCGTTCAGTCCTGCGTCAAGACCATGCTCACCCTTATGGAGTCTTCATGAACCTCGGGTTCACCTCTATATTCCTGGCATTACGAAGAAAGTGGGTGTATCAGTGCCCGCTCTCAAACAACTGACATTGAATCACCTGCATTCTTACCTCAGTCACCGCATACATGTTTACACAGATGGATCAGTTCACTCTACCAGTTCTGCGGGGTCGGTGGTGATACCGGCCAGATCCATCTTCATGAAAGTGAAGACTACCTATGCAACATCTTCAACTGGTGTGGAACTCGCAGCCTTACGAGCTGTGGTAGAGTTCATCAGCCAAGAACCTCCACATGACTGGACGGCTTTCACCGACTCTAAAGCAGCCCTCCAAGCCCTGCAAGCTGCGCTACGCCGCGGGTCGCAGGGACAACTTGTTGCTCAGATCCGTCCACGGTACCACGGCACCGTATCCAAAGGTCATGACATCATTTTTCAATGGCTGCCAGGACACTGTGGCATTAACGGGTAACCACCAGGCCGATGCGGCTGCGCGTTCTGCTCACAACGACGGACTTCCAGTGAGGATCCCAATATCAAGACCTGACGCAGCGTGTGGGCTTCGCCCTTTGGCGCTGGAGCTCACACTTTCAGCTTGGAACACAGGAGAGTTTTGCAACCTCCGCCTCAAGGCACTGGACCCTGGACTTTGCCTTCGTCTTTCACGTAACTTATCACGTCGCGAAGCAACATTGTCATGCCGTTTATGGATTGGTGTTGCTTTCACCAGCCACAATGCTTTCCGGATGGGGATGGCCGACAGTCCTGCCTGTGAAAGCTGTGGTTGTGAAGAGACCATCGCTCATCTTCTCTGTGAGTGCCCTGCATTTGCGAGTGCAAAACATGCACTGTGTTGTGCCCTGGACCACCTCGATCCTCGCCCATTAACGGAGCAAAAGATGCTCCGTCCGTGGCCACAGCAGTCGACCGCCCTCAAGGCATACAAGGCACTCTTTACCTACTTGAGTGCGACTGGATTGAGTGACAAATTGTGACAGCGGTGTGCGTGTGTATGTGTGTTATGCCTTTTCCCCTTCTCTCTTCCTCCTTTTAGTCCCCTAATCCCTCTTCCCCAGTGCAGGGTAGCCAACCGGAACCCCTTTATGGTTATCATCCCTGCCTTCCCTCCTCCTCTTTATCTATCTATCTATCTATCTATCTATCTATCTATCTATCTATCTATCTATCTATCTATCTATCTATCTATCTATCTATCTATCTATCTATCTATCTATCTATCTATCTATCTATCTATCTATCTATCTATCTATCTATCTATCTATCTATCTATCTATCTATCTATCTATCTATCTATCTATCTATCTATCTATCTATCTATCTATCTATCTATCTATCTATCTATCTATCTATCTATCTATCTATCTATCTATCTATCTATCTATCTATCTATCTATCTATCTATCTATCTATCTATCTATCTATCTATCTATCTATCTATCTATCTATCTATCTATCTATCTATCTATCTATCTATCTATCTATCTATCTATCTATCTATCTATCTATCTATCTATCTATCTATCTATCTATCTATCTATCTATCTATCTATCTATCTATCTATCTATCTATCTATCTATCTATCTATCTATCTATCTATCTATCTATCTATCTATCTATCTATCTATCTATCTATCTATCTATCTATCTATCTATCTATCTATCTATCTATCTATCTATCTATCTATCTATCTATCTATCTATCTATCTATCTATCTATCTATCTATCTATCTATCTATCTATCTATCTATCTATCTATCTATCTATCTATCTATCTATCTATCTATCTATCTATCTATCTATCTATCTATCTATCTATCTATCTATCTATCTATCTATCTATCTATCTATCTATCTATCTATCTATCTATCTATCTATCTATCTATCTATCTATCTATCTATCTATCTATCTATCTATCTATCTATCTATCTATCTATCTATCTATCTATCTATCTATCTATCTATCTATCTATCTATCTATCTATCTATCTATCTATCTATCTATCTATCTATCTATCTATCTATCTATCTATCTATCTATCTATCTATCTATCTATCTATCTATCTATCTATCTATCTATCTATCTATCTATCTATCTATCTATCTATCTATCTATCTATCTATCTATCTATCTATCTATCTATCTATCTATCTATCTATCTATCTATCTATCTATCTATCTATCTATCTATCTATCTATCTATCTATCTATCTATCTATCTATCTATCTATCTATCTATCTATCTATCTATCTATCTATCTATCTATCTATCTATCTATCTATCTATCTATCTATCTATCTATCTATCTATCTATCTATCTATCTATCTATCTATCTATCTATCTATCTATCTATCTATCTATCTATCTATCTATCTATCTATCTATCTATCTATCTATCTATCTATCTATCTATCTATCTATCTATCTATCTATCTATCTATCTATCTATCTATCTATCTATCTATCTATCTATCTATCTATCTATCTATCTATCTATCTATCTATCTATCTATCTATCTATCTATCTATCTATCTATCTATCTATCTATCTATCTATCTATCTATCTATCTATCTATCTATCTATCTATCTATCTATCTATCTATCTATCTATCTATCTATCTATCTATCTATCTATCTATCTATCTATCTATCTATCTATCTATCTATCTATCTATCTATCTATCTATCTATCTATCTATCTATGGCATAAATGGTTGGCAAAGGAACCCAGCCTTCATGTTCCTACGTTAACCTATCTACAAGGGGGAGAGCGCCGCCATGATCGCTGATGGTCTAGGCGATCGAAGGTCGTGGAGAGATCCAAGGCGAGGACAGCTTTAGTGTGGCCCGGTATGAGGGGTCAAAAATATCATGTGAGAGCTTGAGCATGGCGTCCTGTGCCGACAGGTGAGGACGGAAGCCCACCATGCTGTGCGGGTAGAGGTCTTGCTCCGTCATGTGTTGGGTGAGTCGGGCGAGTGCGACATGCTCAAAAAGCTTGTCCAGGTATGATGTGAGTGAGATGGGAGGAAGATTTGCAGGTGTAAGTAGTATGTGGGCCTTGGGTATGAATAAGATTTTGGCGTGACGCCAGGATTGCGGAAGGGTGTCCTCCTGGCAGCATGGTATGAAGTACCCCGTTAGCTGGGCATCGACTGATCGTCCAAATAGTGGAGCATGCTAATGGAGATAAGGTCAACCCCTGGAGTGGAGTTAGAGCGGAGAGTCTGGAAAGCCACTCTCACTTTGTTTGTGTAATCTCCGCGTCGAGATTGGCATTCGGTGTGCTGGCATATGGGGGAGGGGTCTGAGGTACCGGGAGTTGTATGTGTGTTCCTAAGCATGTCGATGAGTGCGTCGGGAGAAAGGTCGGTCCTCTGTATAAGGCGTGTGACGTGGTGTTGTTTGGCTGTTTTGGATTGCGTGGGGTCAATTAAGTAACGGAGGAGTTGCCAACTGCGTTTAGAGGACAGATTGCCAGCCGTACTATCGCCAATATGTTTTCAGTTGGATCGGCAGAGCTCCTCAGAGTGCTCAGTAATTTGTGTTTGCAGTGCGGCTAGCCGCTTTTTAAGGGCTCGATTGAGCTTTTGCCCTTTCCAGCGCTCTAGGATGTTATGGAGGGCCTCCCATAGGTGGGCCATGCGAGTGCTGAGGGTGGGCGTATCTGGTGTGGCATCAAGGGTTCAAGTGTGTGCGGAGACATCGTTCATGAGTGATGCCACACACTGGTCGATGTCTGTGAAGGGAGCGTCAGGAAGGGCCGCCCATGCGGCGCGGACCGCCTCCCAGTTGGTGGGTTTGTTTGTTAGGTGAAGGGTCGTTCTTTGTTTGTCCGGTACTGTAACGGAGAGGACGTAATGATCGCACCAGAATGTGTGATGGGTTGTGTTCCACGTAATACCAGCAAGGTTGCGGCTCAGTTTCAAGTCCGGGCTGGTGTTCGCGCTGACACTGCGCAAATTCTCGTGAGAGTGTTAAAGTTGTTGTTTATTGTGAGGCGGAGCTTTTGTACCAAGGACCACAGTCGCCTTCCTCGTCCCGTGGTGGTGCGGTAGCCCTAGTCAATATGCTGGCTGTTGAAGTCCCCTGCGATAACCAATGGCTGCTTACCTGCAACACGATGGAGATCGCGCAGTAGCGTTTCCAATGAAGCCATCGGATGAGACGGTGGGTGGTATATATTTTCAATAAAAATAGATGGTGTGGAGTGTACATCTGGTATGATTGCTGTGATCACGCAGGGCGTCTCGGAGGTGATCTGATGCGTTTTGTTCGCAATGGAGGGATGTATGAGGGCAGAAGCCCTGGGTGTATTCGTTGCGTCCGAGTGAGCGGATGTGTAGCTGGGAAGTGTGGCAGGGACATGTGTGTCCTGAAGGAGGAGGATGTGGGGTGTGGAAGTGTGGAGAGGAGGAGTTGGAGGAATACGCGCTGGTCCCGGAAGCGGCAGCAGTTCCATTGCCTAATTGATAAGGAATTAGGCGGTCGCCCCGCCATACTGTAGCTTGGGCTGGGTAAGGGGTTCTGTGGGGAGGGTGGGTGCGATTGATGGGAGGACTGGGTAGGTGCAACGAGGGAAGGGCCTGCTCTATTGTTTAGAGGGGGTTGTCGTACCATGCAAGGCTCATCTCAAGGGTGTGCACCAATCGCGTAAATACCGCTTCAGTTTGTTGCTCGAAGCATTGGGACAGATGGTCGATGAGATGATTGAATTTTGCCTCTAGACGCGTGTTCATTTCGGCGAGTTTAGCGTCCACGCGGGCCTCGGGATTGAAGGTTGGTCTGGGTGACGGGTGGCTGCTCTGTTGTGCGTTTTGCCTTAGGTTGGGGTGAGGGGGGGGTTTGGGAGTCCGATTGTTCCACGTTTTCAGTGGATGTTTGAGGTAGCAGCGAGGGTTGCTTGGGAGGTACTATTGGCGGGAGCGGCAGAGTGGTGCAGGTGGGGGTTTGATGAGAGAGGTAAGACCACTCACCTCCTCTCGCAGGGCCTGGAACTCCCGGTCACGGGGGTCCACCTGTGTGGGCGGAGGGTTGAGGGGTTGCTGGTAGCTTTGAGTCTGTTGCCTGTGCTACTCTGTCAGCCCAGGAAATTTGTGGAGGCTGTTGGTCCTGGCTGCGACGAGACGATGAGCGAGACTTGCTGGAGCGACGGACGTTGGCGCGGTCCGCGTCTCGCTCCGGTGTGCGGGAGATGTGCTTTTGCGGTGATGCGGATGGTGAGCGGCGGCCAGTCGCTTTGCAACCTTTAGTTCTCGTAATGTGGGCGCCTGCACACATGCAGGCTAAGGTGCATGTCGGGGTGTCCTCTCGGGGGTGCGGGATGCCGCATCTTGAACAGTTGTGCGTACGCTGAAGGTTACACACATCCGTGCGATGCCCTGGTTTTCTACAGTTTCTGCAAGCATCCAGGTGTCCTCTATGTAGAGTGCAGCTGTGGAGTCCGCCTCCGTAGGAGATGGTTCGGGGCACAGGACCCGCCCGGAAGGTGATGAGGATCGAACGGGTCTGTTCCATACGGCGTGCAACAATGATGGGGACGCCAGGGTTGCCCGTGATGAGGTGTTCCAGAATCTGTGCGGGGGTTTCTTCCCAGTAACCCGCCGCGGTGGCTCAGTGGTTAGGGCGCTCGACTACTGATCCGGAGTTCCCGGGTTCGAACCCGACCGCGGCGGCTGTGTTTTTATGGAGGAAAAACGCTAAGGCGCCCGTGTGCTGTGCGATGTCAGTGCACGTTAAAGATCCCCAGGTGGTCGAAATTATTCCGGAGCCCTCCACTACGGCACCTCTCTCTCCCTTTCTTCTTTCACTCCCTCCTTTACCCTTCCCTTACGGCGCGGTTCAGGTGTCCAACGATATATGAGACAGATACTGCGCCATTTCCTTTCCCCAATAACCAATTATTATTATTATTATTATTATTATTATCTTCCCAGTAGGCGTTAGTGATTACCCCTCTTACTGCACCATCCGCGGCGGAGGGGGGGGGGGGCGTTGTAGGCGGTGACGGCGTAGGCTTGTGTTCGAATGGAGATTTGTTTGATGGCGACCAGACTTAGCTCGTCGGCTTGATGCGGGGTAGTCATCATGCAGCTGTTGTTTAGGGGGTGGATACGCAAGTTGGTGGCGTCTGGGCCTTGGAGGTCGTTGACTGCAGTTATCAGGGCCAGGCGAAGCTGGCGCGGTTGAAGGTCGTTTAAGGTAAGTCCACCGTTTGAACGAAAAACTATCTTGTAGGCATCCTCAGGCAACCGCGGCTGGCGCTGCGACCTTTGCGCCGCGGGACGCGTCGCGCGCAGCTGGGACGCTTGGTGTACGGAATCTGCAGGTCGTGAGCCGATGGTGGCGTTCGCCTAGTCCTGGATTTTCGGTGCTCCTTTCGGACGGGCGGGTAAGCTCAGGATACGGCTCTAGTCCCTGGGATCATAGTCCTTTGGGTTGATGGTTTTTGCGATGACTTGCTCCTCAATAGTGTCGATGTAGGGGAGGTCGAAGCGGCTTAGGCTTAGCAAAGGGTGGCGCGAGGCCTAGTGCGGCAGCTGATCGGCAAAGGGTGGTTTTCGGCCCGTGGGCCCACTTAGAGGTTACCGACGGCCTCCAAATTTGAACAGATGGCAGTGCCTACCTTTACAAACGGTGCAGTGAAGAGATGGGCATTGCGTGGGTCGAAATTGGGACAAAATCGCTGATGGTGATGGTTTTTTATTAAAATACTAGCAGAAAGAAAGGAAAAGGTTTTTGCTAGCCCCGGAATCTGCCATGGACACTGAAGCACCTGAGCTGGGGCAGCGGAAATAAATACTTACCTGGACGAAATCGCTGTATTTGTACAGAGCCGATGCGATGCACATTCGCACTCGCCGGCACGAGCCCAGCACGGATGCGTCGTGAATGGCCGTTACCGTATGAATGGCCGCTACCTGTACGAGATACAAGTGATCACGAATGTCATATTTGAAAAACAAATTGCAAGCTTAAAAACCGTTCCGGAACCCGCACACGGCCACTTTGTCTTTGTATGCAATAAAAAAAAGTGCTCAAAGCTGCAGTAGGAGATTATAAAGGAAAGAACGGATGAATGGAGTTGTTTTCTGTAAAAGAATCAACAACCCCCCCCCCCCCCCCCGATGTTGTTGTTTCTATTTCTATCTCGTTGTGACCTTTCACAACGCGCAATCAAAAAAAGAGCTGCGTGAACAGCTGTCTGCCGATAACAGCCGTACAAGGTGGGCTAACGAAAACCGCTGTCGGAAATCCGCCATTCCAATCGGGCTCATCGCAGCAAGGGCAAAAACAGTATTCAACAAAGCAGGTACTAAAACACAGCGTTGCAACTATATGTAAACAGAGGCTGTTAGGTAGAATAGCAATATTAATAATCGGTGAGAAATAACTTGGGCGCAACAATACAAGGGAAAAGGAACAAAAACAACATGAATTCATTACACGTTAGAAAGAACAATTTTCATTACTTCAAATAGAGCACTGGAGCTGACGAAATGGTGTTTATAATGCACATTGTAGAGCCAGTAGGTGCGCTTCATATGTCACTAAACATTTTTCTAAAGATGAGCTGGTTACACTTGATGGTAGGTTATTCCATTCTCGAATGGCTGACGGAAAAAAACGAATGTCTAAAACAGTCTGTGTTGAATCGATATTCTTTCAGTGTTTGTGAGTGCTTAGGTCTCGTTGTTCTTGTTTCCGATTTTGAAATATACCTTGTACAATCTATGTTAACCATGTTGTGAATAAGTTGATAAAGTAGTTTCTGTCGTGCAGGCTTGCCGCGTTTTTGTAACGTAAGTATTCCAGCGTTGTTTATCGGTGCTGTGGGTGATTCAGTTTGTCTGTATTTGTTGTAGATAAATCTTACAGCTTTTCTTTGAACTTTCTTTAGTTTCTGTATTAGTTTATCTGTAAATGGAAACCAGGCTATATTCGCATATTCAAGTACAGGCCTCACAAAAGTATTGTAGGAAAGTAATTTAATGTCCGACGGCGCGTCTCGGAGGCGCCTCTTGATAAAGAAAAGTCGTTGTAGTGCAGATGACGTAATGGAGTTCACGTGCAAGTTCCATTTCAGGTCAGATGATAAAATTGAACAAAGGTATATATGCTGTGTAACTGCGCGAAGCGGGATATTGTTCAGTGTGTATGAAAAGTCTGATACGTTATGTTTCCTGGTAATTCGCAAGATGGCTGATTTTTCGATATTAATACTCATTTGCCATTTAGCGCACCAATCAGATACAGACTGTAGTGCATTGTTAAGTGTTATGTGGTCATCTGCAGAATTAATTTCATGGTACAGTATGCTATCGTCAGCAAAAAGCCTCATTCGAATAGGAATGATAGCAGGTAAATCATTGATGAATATAACGAATAAAATAGGCGAGAGAACACTGCCCTGTGGCACACCGGACGTAACTTCAGTTATTTTGGAATTTTCATGGTTAAATTCTACGAATTGTGATCTATTAGCTAAGTAGTATTTAATTTTATTGATTGGTCCTTCGCCAAGTGTAGATTCCAACTTTCGAATTAGTTTTTTATGAGATACACGATCGAATGCTTTAGAGAAGTCTAGTAAAATGAGGTTAATTTGTTTTTGATGGTCGATGCTTAGTAAAACGCCATGTATAAGTTCGACGAGCTGCGTGACGGTAGATAGTTTTTTGCGAAATCCGTGCTGAAACGGCGATATAATTTGATTACATTCAAGGCAGGATGTTATATGATTCAATATTATGTGTACCAGAAGTTTGCAAGCGGTACTTCTAAGTGAAATGGGCCTAAAGTTACAGACTTGATCTTCATCTGCAGATTTGTGGATAGGAATTATTTTGGCCAATTTCCAGTCTGCTGGAAGGGAAGATGAAGATAACGATTTGTTGAAAATAAGAGATAAGTATTTCGCCATCCATTTTGCATATCTCGTTAAAAATGCATTGGGCATATTGTCGGGTCCAGATCCCTTTTTGGAATCTAATTTTAGCAAGAGGTTGACTACACCAGCCTCATAAACTGTAAGGGGCTGAAGGCACGCGTTGGGAACTGCTAGGTGTGGTAGGTTTCCGTCATCAGTAGTGAAGATCGACTGAAAGTAGTTATTCAGTAAGTTTTCTCTGGATTTGCTTTCTTCAGGACTTATCACCTTAGTATCTTGTTTTTTAGGGTTTAAATATTGCCAAAATTTACACGGAGAATCTTTCAGAAATCTACTTAGTTTGCAAGCAAAAAAGTCCGCTTTGGCGACTTTTATTTTTCATTTCATATTACTGATTGCAGCTGAGAGAACAGAACTTGTTTTGACACCGGGTTTTGTCTTTAAAAATTTTCTCAGCCTTTTGACTTTTCGTTTGGCATGAATGATGTTGCGATTTATCCACGGGTTGTGTTTATTTGTTTTCTTAGTTTTAACTGGTACGTAGTTAGTTATGCAAAAAGCTATAATTCATTTGAATCTTTGCCACAGTGTTTCAGTGTCAGTGCTACTGACAAGTGCAAACTGTTCAAAAGAAGAGAATTCGTAATATAGGTGGTCGAGTATGCTGTAGTCGTCTGCTCTGTAAAAATCCGGAAATGATAGGAATGATTTTGAGGGCGTTGGCAGGTCATGAAGGGCGATATTGCAGTGTGTTATTTTGTGATCTGACATACCATCTAGAATCTGTAGCTTTGCTTTGTCTGCAGCAAAGTGATCACTAAGAAAAACTAGATCTAGTATGTTTGAACTGCTACCTTATACACGCGTTGGCTGTGTGTTATCTGACTCAAATTAAACGTTAGCATGATATCAAAGAGTACATCTGCGTGTTTAGAATGACGCTGCATAGTATTCCAGTCAATATCAGGTAGATTGAAATCCCCCATCATGATTAATCTGACTCCAAGGAAGTGCCGAAGCATGTAGGCATGCAATGACTGCAGTGCGTCGATGCTTGAAGATGAGCTACGATAAACGCAGCCGATAAAGACTGATCGCGATGAATACGAGAGCTTGCAAAAGATTGTTTCAACCTCCTTGACTTCAGCAAGAACCAGGAATAGAATTTCTCTTTTTTTATCAAGATAGCAACTCCCCCGACACGTGTTAACTTATCTTTTCGGACTATTGCGTAGTTGGGGAGAGTTAACTCGCAATCTTTAATATTGCTTGATAACCATGTTTCCGTGATTGCAATGAAGTCTGGGCTGACGGAAAGGAGGAATGATTCAAGCTCGGTTGTTTTGTTGACTAAG
Source organism: Amblyomma americanum (assembly GCA_030143305.2). NCBI lineage: Eukaryota > Metazoa > Arthropoda > Arachnida > Ixodida > Ixodidae > Amblyomma > Amblyomma americanum. The sequence continues at coordinate 18,544 of JARKHS020033546.1, read as the reverse complement.
CTACGCCTTCATACAATATCAGGCGACTAGGTAGCGAGGTGGAGCTGCGATAAACGTTTTCCTAGACCTCGCGCCCCGAAAAATTCTGTTCCTCGTAGTACCTATTGTAAAGTGTTGGTAGCATTGTGTGGCGTGTCTAGCCGGCTGGCTAGCCTCTGAATTTCAACACACTGCAGGTGTGAACAGTTCAGCGACATAAAAGAGAACGATCGTGACATAGTCTCATGCCCACATGTTGGACTAAGAGAAAAGCTTACACTTAAAAGAACTGAAAAAAAAACGGTTTTCAACCGAATCCATTGAAGCACAGACGTTACATATACGGACATCATGTTTCATTTTTCTAGCGCCGACGTAGCCGGTGAGTAAGCTTGGGATTTTGCTCGGAGTACGTACCGCGCCGATAATAAAACAGTTAGGGTTATTGAGTTTGTAATTAAAAAAAATATTTCAACCCTTGCGTGACTTCTCTTCTTATTTAGCCTTTTCTTCATGATTGTTTGGGGTTGGTTTTGCTCTATTTCAGAACAAAGTTTCTGCCGCTTCTGCGTGACGCAGAGCCATTCTACCTGAAAGCAGATGTTTTGCTTTGAGATGGTAAGCGGAAGAAAATTCAGTTCTTTGGACAATAGGTGAAATGTCGGCGTCAGAGCTCCGCACAAACTCCGCACATGTCCTGTCTCTTTAGCTGAAAACTAGTTCATTGTATGAATGTTATCTTTTGCGCTTAGACATTCGAAGAAACCTCTGGGCAACCTAGAAATATGTTTTCTTCCTTTTCATGCCGTGCGAAATAATATAACTTCATTCGTTAGGAGTGAAGATGTTGAAGGCGCTCTTATTCACTCAAGGACGCCTCAAAAGGCTTTAATATTCGCGGAGAACTACGCTAAACATTGCCTTGAATAAAAAAAAAACAATTATCTGCCTTTTCTTTACCGGAAATTTGCGTCTAATTCACAGTATGAGACAGTCACACGCTGCTCATATAATTATGTAGCTTGATCGTATTAGTTACAATGTTCATATTTTTACTGCCATAGATATTTTATTACATTACGGGAAAATTAATGAAATGAAATGGCGGTAAAAAACGGGCAAAGAAAGAAAAAATCCGCTGCATTGTCAGTACACATTACGAATATAAGGTATACTGAAGCAAAACGTTTAGCTAAATGTTTTGATAAAACCAAAGCTGGACTGCTGAAAGTCGTGAATAAGGCAAGAATTATTGGATTAAATCTACAGAAGGCTTTTTTACCTCAAATTTGGATAACACAACTGCAACTGGTGGCCACCACCGGACGCTGCAGATGAGTCATTAAATCTCCTTCGCTGGTCCACCGAGATTGCAATCTCTTAACACTCGTGGGTCGCGTGTTAGACTAATCTTTGTTCGCGCTTCGTATAACTCTTCGCCTTTTCTAAGATAACCTTAGTTGTAAAGCTTTCGGTACGCCGAAACAGAGTGGTTAAGTACATCTACACCCGAGACCGCCACAACACAATAATCGCTCGAAGCGCTCTTTCCAATACGTTTCTGAGGGATGAAACGTAAGAGAAGATTTATAACTAAGGGCATCTGAGAAAAAGTGAGGAGGATGAAGGGGCCGCCGCGGTGGCTCAGTGGTTATGGCGGCCGGCTGCTGACCCGAAAGACGCAGGTTCTGTCCCGGCCGCGGCGGTCGACTTGCGATGCAGGTGAAAGTCTAGAGGAAAGAGTACTATGCAATGTCTGGGGTCGTTAAAGAACCCAAGGTGGCCGAAGTTGCCAGAGCCCTTCACTACGGTGTCCCTCATAGCCCGAGTCGCTTTGGGCGTTTCTTTAGAGGGGAGGGGTTTTTTTAGGAAAGGAAATGGCGCTCTAATTGTCTCACATATCTGTGGACGCCCAAACAGCGCCTTAAGAGAAGGGAAGAAGGTGGGAGTGAAAGAAGAAATGGAGAAAGAGCTGCTATAATGAAGGGCTTGGTAGTAATTTCCTCACCTGGGGATCCTATACGTTCACTGACATCGCACAGCACACGGGAACTTTTGCGTTTTGCCTCGTTTCGCACCTTCTGTTCAATTATCATATGTTGTGATACTAATCCGACCTACTAATCCACTTTAACAAACAACAGCGAAGACGGAAACCTCGTCCATGTAGGCCCACGTGACGAACGTTGAAGAACCGGAGCACTTCGAGCCACTCGAGCGAGCTTTCAACGAGCGTTGTTTATCCAGCTGCGTGCGTGGTTCCTCGTGTTGCGTACGTTGTGGACGTACAAAACGTGTCAGCTGAATTTTGAGGACCGCTTTCAACACGAGGTGCTGTTCTGTGTTCGGGTGCACTAACAAGTACACGGCCTCGATGAGGTCGTCTTCCAATGTTTCCCACAAGATCAAACGATCGCAGCGCAGACGGTCGCTGCTGTGAAGAGGGATAATTTCATGCCCACCAATGTAAGCTTAATCTGTTCGAAGCGCTTTCGTTAGAGCGGCTGCATGTAGAGCGTTCTCTAACGTGATATAGGGGAATTTATGTCACAGCTGAACGATGACACGCTTCTTAAATTTTCTCGCGTATGAGATGCGTGTCATCACTGCCAAGAAGCGCCTCTGTTAAAAGGCGTACCTTCTGATTCTAATTTCATTACTTTGCGACAGTTCAAGTCTCTTTTTGTGTTGACTGCGATCAGTGCATCCATGGGGATAGACCCCGTGCTTTGACGGACAGACAGCTTCAGCGTGTGGCTGCATCCGCAGGTCTCCTTTTTCGACGCAAGAGGACACACTAAAGGAATCTGCTAATTGTAGGGTAATCCATCAGCGACATGATTATTCGCATGCGGACATGCTATTGTGAGGAGCCCACTGCTGTGTTCGAGGTCGTGGTGGCACTGCGAGATGCTTTCCCGCATAGAACGCGGCTGACATGTCCACGGAGTCCCTGGAGGAGCTTTAGACAGGCTCAGGAACGTGTCGCTCTCCTCAGCACAGGCGCGGCCAGACCTCTTGGGCCGGTCTGAGCAATGTTCGGTAGGTGGTGGCGGAAAAGATTTCTGGGCAGATACACTTGCAGAAGGTTATGCATGAGCTGACCCAGAGGGGGCCAGCCCTTACAAGTACTAGGTGAAGGCCTCTAGTTCTGGAGCCCAGTGGCGTGGGCGGCCGCGCCGGCTCGTCTGGCCAAGTCCCGTTGGGCTTGCAGGTCATAACAGCCGAGAAAGGTAGCCTCACAGTTCTTCAGGGTTGGGTTGGGGTGAGGGGGGATAGCAGTTTGGTGGAGCAGACCCACACGATGTGGTAGATGTGCAAAGACTTCTCCGCACAGTGCGAACAGCTGCCCGAGAAAGAAGGGTCGAATTGTTTGAGAGCTGCCAGGCACAGGAAATTATTAGTATACGGGCGAAGCAGATTGGGTCTCTCAATGTTCGGCTCGACGCGTCCACGCAAGCATGCATCAAAGATATTCATATGCGGCAACTTCTCGTTCCACTCGTTTCTGTTCTATCACTAACCATCGCTAACACGGTTACAATGAAAACATTCAACAGAGGTCTGTTTGGTCCTAGATGCAAATTAGAGTGACAAATGAACACCAACCAAGTTCTTGTAAGAAAACGCCACGTTTAGAAACCTTTCTCGGTTTCGTCGTCAAGTTGTGACTGCGGGCGAGTTGCAGGTTGGCTTTTAAACACTCAGATAATTTCCTTAAGGGCACTGCTTTTAAATTGTAAATCTAAGAAGAGGGAAGGGTTCTGAGGGAGCGAAATGAAGATGAAATAGTCGCTGAGCGCAACCAAACACAAAACGCGACGAGCCCGAACAACAAAAAAAAAGCAACAACGAAGGCCGCGACCCGCACACACATAGCGCGCGCACAAGCTCGCGAAGCGATTTGGTCTTCGACTCGTGGGGAGCCAATAACTATCCGGACTCATGATCTTAATAACGATGAAAGAACTATAAAATATATATAAAAATAAATAATCCAGCTGTTTTGCCAAGGTACTGATAAGTCTGAACTAAATGGCGGGATCTTCGTGCGAACAGTCTGCTCAGCCTCCCGCAATTACTACACTCTAAAGTAAAATTTGTAAATAAGGAATAACGTCACGATTTATGCTGTCTGAAGACGCGTGGTCTAACTATACTCTCCGCTGATACCCACGTGTATGTCGTCAGTGTCGCAAAATTTGCACTCTTTATCTTGCTTTAGTCCAGCGTAGAAGCAGCTGTCGTTTCGAAGAACGCGGCTCTCCTTTTGTTCGCGCGAAAGAGCTGGCGTGAACACAGGGACAGCTGCACAAGCGCCATGACTGTCGCTTCGTTGGGGAGGAGATTTGGCTCTGTCTTCTGCTGCCCTCTGCGGGGATCACTGCTCAAAGCAAGGGGAGGAGGGTGAGGTCGGAGGGTGGGGGATGGGGTTCGTGAAGGAAGCCAAAGCCAACACCAGGAAGGCAACAGGGCAGCCTGGCAGAAAAGTCCTGTGTGAAGCGCCAAGGGGGGTTTCACTATAGGACATTGTACTCTCCGGAGCACCCGACGACATGCAGCGACCATCCGACGTGTGTGGGGAGGTTTAACCACATGAGTAGCTTTGGACCGCCTTGCTTGAGGTGTACGTATCGCACCACAAATTGACCGCTGTAACGGATGTCACACTTAAGGCACTGTAGCATAAGCAGAGCAGAGAAGGCCAACTGCACTGCACAGAACGAGATTGCTCCGTCACACTGAGATGAGAGTACTGATGGAGGACACGTGTGCACACTGTCCATTTATCTGTGGCACTACAGTAGGAATGGAATTAAGCACCTGCACACTGTAATGTGACCGGAGGGAATGAACGTGCGAACGTACACGCACGTTACACTGTTCGAATATAAGGAATTGCACTATTGAATGTCAAGAAGCAATGAGGGAGAGAACGAATGTACAACACGCACACATAGTGTCAATGCATTCTGGCATTAGGTAAAATGTCACTATGCAGCGACACAAAAAAAGTCATTATGCAATGTCGGACTGTACGGTCTAGGAAGAAATGAATGCAGAACATGCAGAAGCAGTCGTTACGCTGCGAGACTATAAGGAATGTCAATATAGATTGTAAAAGGCACGCACATTTAGAGTCATTGCGGAGTTGAACTATAAAGAATGCCACTTTTGAATGTCGAAAAGGACATAGAGGGAAGGGATGCACGTACGACGTGTGCATACACTGTCATGGACTGTGGCTCTACGTAAACAGTCATTTTGCACTTGCGCAAAGGGAAGTCACTATTCGCGATGTCCTGTCATACTGCACAGTGAGTGAACTGAATGTAGAACACGGAGAAGCACAGCCATTTCTCAGTGAGGCAGTAAGAAATGTCGCTTTGCGCAGTCCCAGAACACAAAAAAGTCATAAATGGGTATACCACATGTATATACACAGTAATTGTACTACGGCAAAAAGGCGACTGTCGCTATGAATTGTCAAAATGCGCTGTTTTTAAAGAAAGGAATGTGCCAGAACCTTGCATGCTGGGAAAAAGCACTGAAGCACTACAATTAAATTCACAAATTGCTGTTACACTAGGGTGAGTTGAAAGGAGTGTATGTACGACATACAGGATCAGACTGCACAGTGGTGCATGAATATACACAACACAGAGACATACTGCCATTGCACTGTGATACAGAGTAAAGTCACGAAGAGCTGTCATACTGAAAAGTGACACGATGAGGACAGGTACTACATGGTATGCATTTGGTAAACACTTGAACTTTGATGGGTGGTATCTGTGTGTTTCTAAAAGAAAAAAATAATTTTGATGGAAAGTGAAGAAATGTTTATAGGACCCAGGAGAAACTTGCATCGTCAAGGAAGGTGAAGACATGTTGGCAGGGAAGAAGGATCTGCCGCTTGTGGAAGAGAAGGCGAGTATCAGTTTCTGTAGGCAAACCAAGTTGTCGATAGCTATGTGGTAACATTTTTCATTGTCCATCAAATCCGGGGAAGGCAAGGCGGACTTGACCGAGAGTCTGGGATTCGCCTCATTTTGAAGAGTTAGGGTAAGGCACTAAGCCGTGACTGAATTTCCGAGACCTTATCCAAGGGCAGCCAATTCGGAGGCGAAGCAGAAGAGAGCGTTCCCGCTTGGTAAGGGTGGCATGGAGGCGGTTGAAGGAAATACCTGCAGAGACAGTGGAGTCAGGTTGATAAGGGTACATTGTTTCGAAAATGCCGTTTAGGGTAATCGAGTATCATGATTGTTGATGATACTTCACGGGAGGCTGAATGCGCACATTTAGCCAGAGCATCGACCTCTTCGATGCCCGGAATTCACGAGTGGGAAGGGAACCACTGGAGGGCAATGCCTAGCCCGGTATCCTATAAATTCACATGGCGGGCCTCAAGGAGAGCCGTAATTGGGGAGATATGTTTTGACCGTTGCAGGCTCACGAGAGCTGTCTTGAATTCATACAGGATGGAGACAGAACACTGGGGGCGGTCCTGTTCAATCAGATGAGCAGCAAGATGGAGAGCAGCTATCTCTGAGGCAGCTGAGCTGGCTGGAAAGCCGAATCGACAGGTTCCGCAGATATTTACCGAGCGAATTGAACAGGGAGCAGTTGCCTGCCCTGTATGAGGGATGACAGACCCGCCTGCGGAATTGACGAGCCTGTTATGAAGTTCTTCATGTAAGTGATTGGGAACAGCCTGTTGGAGGTGAGCAGCTCGGGTACGACGGGCATGACGGGAACAGAGAAGCGCCCTGAAGTGCACACCCGTTTGCATGCGGCAAAGAGGGCTTCAAGTTGTCGCTGTCTGAAAAGAGCAAGAACGTCAGGCTGGCCAAGGCAGCAGGCCAGGGCGCGCAGGACCCGTAGGGGTGTTGACACAAGGCCCACCCCCTACGGGTCCTGCGCGCCCTGGCCTTCTGCCTCGGAGGTACAGCGAGAGATCGTCGGCATTGCGGGAAAGCGGAGCACACCCCTATGTGCTGTGCAGCAGCTGGTCAGAGCCGTCATACACGAGGAGCTCCAGGACCATCTCCTCGTGTACACCGACGGCTCAGTGGCCCGCGACAGCTGCTCCCTTGCTGCGGCGGCCACCATCCCCGCCCTGCAACTGCACAGCCAGCAACACGCAGCCTTCCTGGGCTCCTCCACCACGTCGGAGTTGATGGGGATCCGGCTCGGGCTGGACCTGCTGCTCACCCTCGGCCCTCCGCCGCCCAGGAGTGCTCTGCTGTGCGGCTCCCGCGCCGCCCTCAGCCGCCTGCAATCTAACGGCCGCGGTACTCCAATAGTGCGGGAAATTCGCTCGTGCATCGAGCGCCTCGAGCTGAGAGGATGTGCCGTGCGTGCACAGTGGGTGCGCGGTCACTGCGGCATCGCCGGCAACGAAGAAGCTGACGACCTCGCGACCGCTGCACACCAACTACCTGCCAGCGATCTGCCCCTTGCGTTGGAGGACGTGCGTGCGGCTATCCACGACCATCTCCGAAAGCAGCATCCCGACCCACGCATCGCAGGAGGTGAGCGCATCAACAGTATCACCGGCTGTCGCAGACTTACACGGTCACAACGTCCAATGATCCTCCGCGCGCGCATTGGCTGCGTGTGGCCCGGGGAACGACGGGTGCGTCACGGAATCGCGACGAGTGATGTGTGTGACGGATGTGGTGCAGTGAAAACACTAGAACATCTGCTCCTTCACTTTGCCGCATTCGCCGATGCTCGTCGCGGTATGCTCGCGGCCTATAGGGTGCAGGGCATACTTCCAGACTCCATCAAGACGCTATTCTGGCCGCAGGGCAGTGCGCGCACTCGTGAGCGAATATTGGTGAGCCTCTGTGCATTCCTCGAACACACGGGCTTGACGTCCTGTTTGTTCTACGTCAGGAAGTTACACGCAGTGACCGAACGCTCCGCGAGTTCTACCTTGAACGATTAATAACTGGACGCCCCACTCCAGTTGTAGCCAACAATGTGCTGTGCGCGTGTGTGATTTAATTTCTCTAAAATGAAGCAATCACGCGCACAACCTGGACACATTTATTATTGTGTAAATAGTTTGTACATATTACTTCTCCCCCTATACTCTCTTCCTGTCCCCTCACCTCTTTCATTTCATTTCTCCATTCTGCCTGCTATCGTGGAAACTTCCTTTTTTCAATGTATAGCTTTTGTTTGCGGTTTCACACTTTCATGCATTTGTTTTGTGGTTGCTGACCGCTACCTGTAGTTGCCAGTGTGGGGGCCTGCGGCCTTGTCAAGCTGCCTTAATGACAGCTTTTTCTGCTGGCCTCCGGCATCATGTACGTGTGATGCAAATAAAGTTATTATTATTATTATTATTATTATTATTATTATTATTATTATTATTATTATTATTATTATTATTATTATTATTATTATTATTATTATTATCCTTTATTTCCGCTGCCCCAGCTCAGGTGCTTCAGTATTGATGGCAGATGCCTGAGCTAGCAAAAGTCTGTTCCTTCCTTTTTACTATTATTATAATAAACAACCACTACCACCACTACCTCACCCCCCCCCCCTTCCTCCTTCTCCCACAACTTCCGCCGCAAGCGGTGCCTGAGCTTGGAGTGAGCCAGCACACAAAATGGAAAGAGGGGAAAAGCGGCACCCTGCTCTGCAAAAACGTGGCTGTTTGGCAAAACGACGAGAGGAAGGGAAAGGCGCAAAGACGCTAAAGTTCAAATTTTGACTACATATAACCTCAGCTTTTAATAAGCGTTTTAGAAAAAAAATTCTTGCTGGAGAATATTCGTGAAGGGGCCTCCTTTAACATCCCTGGCACACCGCGCCTTTTCTGGGAACTGCTTTGAGAGCCTCTTTAAGGAGACGAATATGCGTAATGATTGGGGTACAGTATGAGAGGAGAATATATGGGGTGGGGCCGGTCTGGACGAAGCAAAGAACAAGGACGCTCGTAATTCAACAAGCATATTTATAGCATTTTTTGCAGGCGGCGAGCCAACCAGGCACAGAAAAACGATCCTACTCGAAGATAGAAATGCCGACACGAAAAGTGCGTGCGACCATGGACTAGAATAACTGCGAGGGTGGCAAATGACTTGTGCTGGAACAACGGTTCAAGAATGCATTTAGGAGTTGACACTTCGTCCGACGGCGTGACCAGATCTTGTTCATCGCTCCTCCTGGTTCTTTTGAACGCGGACAGGCGGCGTAAAGCGATGTAGGCTTGTCAAGTCACCGAGCTGCAGCGGCCGTAGTGCAGGTATTGCGGGTTTGCCCGGTGGCCCGGCGTGTACGTGTGCTTGCTAAAGTGGAGTAAGACACAGAAGGATAGAAACTGCTATCGATATCGTTTTTTTCCCGCTGCTTCGTGTTCTGCTTGCTGGTACTGCATGAATGGTTCGAACATACTAGCGAGTACGCGGCCCTGTGGTCCTTCAGAGCTCGTTACCGAAATAGATCACCGGCAAAATGATTTTCGAAAACGACCTTTTTTAAAAATGCGCAAATGTGTTTAACTCAAATTACCACACTACTGCTCGGCAAAAACAATGACATTACGTTAAAGTTACTTCAAAAAGTTATGTAATTAGTCTTAAATCGCTTATTGGTTTTCGTACATGCAAAAACCAATTGAAGGGAGTATTAAAGAAACACCAGCCTCTCTGGACACAAGCATTATATAGCCTTCTTGCCAGATTCCGTCCCAGCCAACTCTTCTCCCATCTTCTTTTCGTCTTGCGCGGGTCTTTGAAAACGTAAGGCACCGCCAACAAAACAAATAACACAGAAGCATGGCCGAACACTTGACACACTGTGCTCAAGAAAGTAACGAGCGGTGGACGAACTCAGTGCCCTGCTGCCCGGAGCTGTCTTCACCCTTATCAGTTTCTAAAGTAGGCTGTTTATTGCCTCGTTTGTGCCAAAATCAACCTCGACAGCCTGCGCTCGGTAATAATCGTGCTATGCGCCTCACCTCCGGTTCCCCCTGACTCATCGTGGTTCGATTGTAACCACGCGCCACTCTACCCTTAGCCGACGCAACCTTTGCAGCACTTGAGAGTGCCTAGGTGCACTCTCGACTGACTAGTTTCGATCTGCGACGTGCGCCGCCTGCCTCTTCGGCGCCCAAAGCAAAGCCTTGAGTCTTGCTGCTTGGGGGACGGCAATGCGAAATGTGCACTCTGTCGAGATTTTCGCCAAATAATCTTTCACTACTACTGTCTGTGTTTAGATATGGAAACCCTACGTGGCAGCACTTTTTACAGAGAAGGATATGCTGCTTTGGCCAACATTTTTGCCTTAAACGGCAAAGTTTCGATAGCGCTCCGATCCTTCCGACAGCACCGCACCTCGAACCTCGTGGCCCGAGTATCACCATGAATTAGCAGCAGCGGCAAACGTGGCCTAGGCCTTGGTGAAGACACATGCTTGGGTCGTCGTTTCGGAAACACACCCTCTCTTTACGAACCCCCTTTCTTCGCTGGAAAGCGCAGGAGCGCTCTGCGGCGAGTAAAACTTACGGGAAACTGAATATTAAGCAGGGGCTTAGTGAGCCTGTGCTCAGATTTGATATTTTCGAAAGTTTGCTCCGTTATAAGCTGCAGGAGCACAGAAAACGCGGCCGTCACACACGCTAGCTGAAGTTTTGGCCCGCTGTACATTCACACATTGTTTGAGCAGTGTAAAATGATTGGTTATCAGAAAATGAAAGGTGCGGTCACTGTGCCTATTTTCGTTGGATACCTCCACCTCGTAATGAAGGAAGGGATAAAGGAGGGAGTGAAAGAAGAAAGGAAGAGAGAGGTGTGGTAGTGGAGGGCTCCGGAATAATTTCGACCACCTAGGGATCTTTAACGTGCACTGACATCGCGCCGCCATGGTCGCTTTCGAACCCGGGAACTCCGGATCAGTAGCCGAGCGCCTTGAACACGGAGCCACCACTGCGGTCAGTGTAATGAGTCGACGCTGTGACTAGATGGGGCTCGCCTTGCAGGAAATATGGTTAACTTGGGCGACCTCGTTTTTTGATGTGCACATAAATCTCATGATCATTTCTGCATTTCGCCGGCATCGCAATTACTGCCTCCTATACCGAAAATCGCACCCGTTCCCTCGTGCTCGGTAGCAGGTCGTGTTGCGGCTATGCGCGATCACCGAGATCGAAAGGAAACAAAGAGTGAATTTATGAAGTTTTAGTAGATAGTGAACTACATCTTAAGCTGCACGACGCAAAATTAATTTGCGTAATTGCCCCTGACGTTCTTCCCGCCAAGCTCATCTTTTACGGCGACGCTGAGCGGTTGACTATCTCAAGGAAAGGTGGACGAGCAGAAGAGATAGCATATTTACGCTTCTGTAAATTGGACTTGGTGGGCGTTTGTCGAGAAGAATTTCAGTTGGCCTTCTAAAAGGACATTGTTGGCTCCAAGAACGTTGTGCCTCAAAATTTTTCACCGAGAATTCGAAAGTCGTGCGGATTATATAGCTGTACATTTGTTAGAAACTTTGTCGGTGTACGATCTGTCTTTTATACTCTTATGTTTTGTAGCACCAAAATGTACAGCGGAGGCTGAACTGCTGGAGGCCATGAAATCGTCGAGCGAAAATGACTGCTGTGCTGTCGTGGCATCTCGCATCTAGTCTGTCTACGTAGACGCTTCTTACCGCGGTTCTCGGAACTGAAATATTCTCTCTGCTTTGGGATTCACCGGCGCCGAAGTAATAGGCTAGCAGGCTCCGACGGAGCCTTAAGAAGTGGCAGTCGATAAGGGAAGTCAGCTAGCCCGATTTTCAATTTACTGACATTATCAGGAAAACTTTGTGCAAAAGAAGACTGAACACGAGGCAGATATACGCACGTACACGCGAGCGCACACAATGCACGTTGAATTCAGTGTATGTACGCCTTTCTGCCTCGTGTTGTGACTGGTTTGAGCGAACTTTTCTTGATTATGTTGCTTCACCAACTGACCCAACAAGCGGCGGTCGAATTTCGCCTCCATCGAAATTCGACCGCCGCGGCCGAGATAGAACCCGCGTCTTCGGGTCAGCTGCCGAGCGCCATAACCACTGAGCCACCGCGGCGGCCAAATTTTGCATATATGTGTTGCATCTCACAGACAAAATCAAGACAAATGTATTCGCGTACAAGGGCATCCCCCGTACAAGCCAACATGTTTGAAAACAAATACAGCAAAAAGAAAAACAAACCACATTTCTGGTACAGTTTAGACAATTCTCACTCAGGACGTACAGACATATAAAAGAATCATAAAAACCGAACACAAAACCAAGTATGTTGCAAGATAATAGGAAACGCTTACATTGCAAAATTTGTCGTCTTTTTTTGAAATTGGAGACCGTTGTTTGTATTTAAAAATTCTTTCCATTGTTTTCTAGTCATGGTGCTCTAATCTATATGTCTATTTTCAAGGCTATTTAGCAGGAATGGTACACGATATTGCAACCTGTTAAAACTATTATTGGTTCGGGAAAATGAAAAATCCCATATTTCTCTTTGCCTTACGTTGTACGGCAGCTGCAAAATTTTTTCCTGCGGCTCATTCGAAGAAAATGCTCATTTGTGTGTTTTAAGCTGCTCTTGTATTTTAAGAACAGGTTAAATATGACAGTAAGGACATGAAGTGATTGAAACAAATCCTGCGTATGGGAATCGTATGGGGAATGTGCAATATGGCGGATAGCTCTTTTATGTATTAGAAGTAATTTATGAATGTTTGTTCGAGATGTTGTCCCTGTCACGGATCTCCCCGGAGAATACTCGGACCGAAAGAATGGACTAGGCGACAGGTGTACCCACACAAACGCACATTTAATACACCCTACGTGACACACACACTAGAACACAAAACTAACAAAACTAACACAAAACACAAATACTATAAATACACACCACCCGGGAACGCTGCTACCAGCGTCTACTACTAGCGTTCTACTATTCGTGGTCGACGTTCGTGCTCACGGTTGGCTTGGTGCGGCTGCGGCGTTGTATGAATCCAGTAGCTTGCGTAGAGGCGGCGTTCAACGCGCTTGGGCTGGCGTCGCTGGCGGTGTCGCTGGCTGCGTAGTACAAGCTCCCGGTCCAAGCGCCCGTGGAGGTGATGCCGGTGTTGTTGGCGTTGGGGGCACCACCCGGATGGGTGGCAACAGCGATGGAGACACCCCTGGCCGTAGCAGGTGGTAGCGTCCTCCGTTGATTCCTCGGAACGGGCTCAGGCACTGCAGGAGGTCCACGATGCGAAACCGTAGAATGAGAGCTCACCGGAGCAGTAGCCGGCGTCGCTCTCTTCCAGCCGATGTGTCCCTGACCCGCCGGAGCCTCCGCTTCTCTGCTGTTCCCCCCGTGCCTCACTCTTCCTCGCCATTTTATAGCCTTGGCGTTAGTACACGTAAGCCTTGACGTCGTCTTCTTCTTCTCTTCTCCATCAATCATCTCTCTCTCCACCTCACCGAATGCTTCTTCTTCATCTTCTTTATTCTTCGGTTTATCCACGTCGTCGTCTTCACATCTCTTTCCTTTAGAATTTAATTTAGGCTCGTTAATATATGTAACAAGGGCCCCATCTCACAAGAGTTTTTTCATGAAAAACTGCTCATGTCATCCTCATCTTCAAGCCATCCAGCCAACCGAATATCTTCTGTGGCGATTCTGGACCCACGACACACCACATCGCAGATGTCCAGCACACACTATGAGCACGCCACTAACGTAGCACACCAAACTGCGTTTTCAGAAGACTAACACACCACGGCCGTTGTCCGTACAGAGTCCTTAATAAACATGTTGGTGTCCGCAACACACTCCCTTGTATAATCACATAACACCAACAGCAGCAGCAACAAGATAAATCCCAGAGATACAATAACACAGCACCAGCAACAAGAAGATAAATCCCAGATATACATTAAAACAGCAACAGCGACAGGATACATCCCAGAGATATCTATAGCTGTTCAGTTGGCTCGGCTCATGAAATCCGCCCCAACGTTACCTCTGCCTTTAATATACTCTACCTCAAATGAGTATTCTTGCAAGGCCAAACTGCATCTCATGACTTTACTATTGTTCATTTTGGCCTTGGTTAAGTAATCAAGCGGTTGATGATCTATTTGAATACGGATATCTCTCTCATAAAGATAAACGTGGAATTTCTTTACCGCCAAAACCACCGCCAAACATACCTTTTTAACAATGGAGTAGTTGCGTTCACTAGCCCGTAATCTCTTGCTTGCAAAAAATACCGGATGTAGCATGCGATTCTCTTCTTGCAAGTGTACGGCTCCTAAAGCTCGGTCTGATGCATCAGTGCGAAGCAAAAACTCTTTATCCAGATTCGGAGCGAGCAGTACAGGCCGTTTTGCCATATGCCATTTTAACATGACGAATGCATTTTCATGTTCAGCAGTCCAATTCAGCTCATTGCTTGCCCCCTTAGAGAGTTCAACAAGCGGGTCGGCTATGTGGGCATAATCGGGAATAAAATCCCTGTAGTATCCCGGTTGCCCCAGGAACGACTATACCTCTTTCTAGGTCGCCGGTGTCTTGGCTCGCTGCATTTTGTCCAACATGTCGTCTTTCGTCACGATGCGGCCCATCCCCAGCTTGTTTTCGAGAAAAAAATGGCTTCAATGCCCACCTCACATTTTGCCGGTTTTAAGGTCAACCTGGCTTGCTGAATTCTATCAAATAGTTTTCCAGCGTAATTACATGCTTTCGGGAAGTATCTTGCCATAAGGATGTCATCAATATAGTGGTTTACATTTTGTAGCCCATCCAAAACCTTCCTCATCAGCTTCATGAATATTGCAGATGCTGTGTGCCCTTAAACTGGAATAAACCCGCCGAGCACGAAAAAGCAGTCTTCTCTTTGTACGAATCTTCCATTGTTATTTGCCAATATCATTTAGCTAAGTAAAATTTAGAAAAAAAAACCTTTTGTGAGCCACCTTAGCGAACATCACGTCCGCTATAGGTATGGGTTCTGCATCGGGTGCTATGATGTCATTTATACGACGAAAATATACACACAGTCGGTTAGTACCATCGGGTTTTTTGACAACCAGAGGCGCACGACCTCTCAATCACACGAAGCTCCAACATATCCCGCACCTCATTTTCAATTGATTCTTGAACTGCTAAAGGCAGTGGGTATTGCTTCACGCTGATTGGTCTGTCGGTAGATAGGTCTAGTCTGCAACATATGATATCCGTTTTTCTCGGCACATCCGAAAACACATCCCCTTTGCTTTGGAGTAGGGACTTTATCTGTGACCTTCGGTCTTCGTTCAAATTGGGGTTTATTAGCACCTTATCCGATCCTAGAGTTTTCTTCCCACTGCAAGTGGGCACCTCGACAACATCACCTGTCTCATCGGCTACTACCGAGCACGCTACCTTGGGGGCGCACTGTACGGGAACTCTTTCTTCGTAGTTTTTCAACATGTTTGCATGGAAGACCTCCTTGGTGTTATTTATCAGTAACTCATAATCCATGTCATTTTTCTTCTGCGTCACAAGGTAAGGGTTCTTCCACTTCATCAGTAACTTATTATGATCCGTGGGTAGCAGGATGAGAACCTTGTCGCCCGGATTCATGTTCTTGTCAGTGGCTTTCTTGTCATAGTAGCCCTTATAGCGTTCGCGCGCTCTTTCCAGGCCTTGATGTGCAAGCATGCATGTTTCTTCCAACTTCGCCCGCAACTCAAGAACATATGTGTATGTTGTCTTGAGATCCGATGGAATCTCCTTATTAGCCCATAGCTCTTTGAGTAGTGTAAGTGGACCTCTAACGGTTCTCCCATACAACATCTCGAAGGGCGAGACGCCAAGGCTCGTTTGCGGTACTTCGCGGTAAGCGAACAAAAGAGCTGGGAGATTATCCCAATCAGTAGGTCTTTCTTGGCACATTTTGTTGATCATATTTTTGAGGGTGCCGTTGAACCGCTCTACAAGTCCATTACACATGGGATCGTGAGGTGTCGTAACTGCCTTACTGACCAAATGCGGTTAACGTCCTTCATTAGTTCCGATGTGGAGTTCGAGCCCCGGTCACTCAAAACGTCCCTCTGGAACCCATAACGCGAAAACATTTCCACAAGACCCTCCGCCACTTGGATATCGTCAATAGTTCTCAGTAGATTAACGTCAGGATAACGAGTGGCCACGTCAACCAGAGTAAGCACATATCTATCGCCTTTAGCGGATACGGGAGAGATTGGCCCCACAATGTCAATAGCCACTCGCTGAAACGGTAGGTCGATGGCTGACATCTTGCCTAGAGGTCGGGGCCAACTTTTACCTTCGGAACTGTGCACTGGCACACGTCACATGAGCGAACAAAGCGCTTAACGTCATTCTGAACACCCGGCCAAAAGAACTGCTCGGTGATCCTAGACAGCGTTTTTTGGACACCCTGGTGTCCGGCCATAATGGCGTCATGGCCTAAGCCTAGCACGGTCTCTCGCATACCTCTCGGTAACACCAGCTGTTGGACCCGCCTTCCAGAACTAAATATGCATTCCCTGTGCAGAAGACCATTTACCAATTGATATTCGACTTTTTCCCCGACTCTTTCGTAGCAGGCCATCAAGCTCGGGTCCTCCTTTTGCCTAATTGCAATTTCGCCCGGTGTTACGCTCAGGCACATCGTAACAGGAGCAGAGAGCGGACGCTGCGTTGCTCGGGCTGTCGCTTGAGCTCTTGTCTCCACTGCCGACGAGAAACTGACTGCACCCGTCTGAGCTGTCGCGGGCCTTTCCTCGTTTGGATGTTCTTCACCGTCGAGCATCCTCCACTCGGGATCGGGGTCTTCGACACTTCTTGCACCCGTAATGTTTCCCAAGATGAGATCGTAGATGGGTTGATCTACGCATTTCGGCACTACCAGCCCAGTATAATATGGCGTGGACACTAGAATCCTGGCTTCAGGAAGGTAACTTACTGTGCTATCTACAAGAGTGACGGCCAACGCTTCCCCTGTAAGATCCTCGTCCTTCACCAGGCTTCTCCGAACCAAAACTGTGTTGGCTCCGCTGTCTGTGAGAACCAATATAGGACGGTTCCCTATTTGCCCAACCACCACCGGCATTGCTGCTTTCGACTTGGGTGTTCCATTCACCGTTCCATATCCCACCGGCGTTTGCTCTCCTTTTAGCTGTGGAAAGTCAGGAGGTGTGACAAGTTCTGCCCGAGAGTCGACAACGCATGCGGCTCGGTCCTGTGTTCTGTATCGCCACTCATCCATAGTATGATCCCACCTCTTACAGCCTTGACACACAACCTGTGTCTTTTGGGCAGCGCTACTAGTCCGACAGCCAGCTGCACCGTGTTCAACCTTGCCGCAGAGAAAACACCTTACTGGCGCCTTAGATGCACCGCCATATGCTCTTAGTTTTGCCGCATCTGTTTCTAGGATGATTTGAGTTTCCTCCATTGCCTTACTCAAATTTCTCAGCCCTTGAGCCTCGAAGAATTGGTCTGCAGTGTCGGCGAACTCTTCCAGTGAACACAACTTTCTTTCAGGAATAGCGCTAGCTTTGAGCTGCAACGCGCTGAAAATTGCTCTGTGACCAGCTTTTCACGCACCCATTCAAAACTCTTTTCTGTGTTTGATATATAAAGCCACTTAACAAAATATTTGGTCAGCCTGCCGGTAAACTGCTTAGCGGTTTCAGAATCCTCAGGTTTCGCCGTGCGAAATCTCCCACGAAAACCTTCTGCCGTAAGCCTGAATCTTTGGAGGAGCGCCTTTTTGACTTTCTCGTAGTCCATGGAATCAGCAGCAGGCACCCTTCCAAACACATTCAGCGCCTCTCCGACTAGACACATGCTCAATGCCATGGCCCATTCACTGCGCTCCCAGCCTTGCCCCAAAGCTATCCGCTCAAATCGTTGCAGATATGCGTCCAGATCATCTCTTTCGTCAACGAAACGAGCCATCAGCTTCCTTGGACAAATTCTTGCCGGTCTAGGATATTCTCTACCCGCTAAGGAACGCTGATCACTGTCCGTGATCTCCTCATATCCTCCCGCGACATGCACCTGTTTCCACAAAAGAAACTCTTTCCCCCGTTCTATCCTTTTTTTCTCCTGTTCTTCTGCCTCGCGAGCTCTTCTAGCCTCTCGTTCTTCTGCCTCGCGAGCTCTCATTTGCTTCGCGAGCTATTCTATCCTCGCGCTCTTCTGCTTCGCGAGCGTCTGCGCGTGCTTGCGCCCTTTCCTCTCTCTGCCTATCTGCTTCCTCTCTCTGCCTCTTTGCCTCCTCTTTCTTCCTCTTTCTTTCCTCGTCATAGCGACGCATCGCCTCTTCCTTGCTTAACCCTAGCTTCAGCGCCAGTTCTAACGTTTTTGCCAGATCCATAATTTCTGCCGTCGAGAGATCGGAAAGATGCGAGACAAAGCAAAAAGAAAAAGGAAATGAATCCTGGCAGGCTCGCCACTTATCTTTGTGACGGATCTGCCCGGTATTGCGATTCAGGTAGCGTGACTGGGCCGGAGAAGAGGCGAGGACGATCGCAGGAAGAAAACTTGGAAAAC